>CM035186.1:3016265-3018180 GCA_020233015.1 Callinectes sapidus | reverse complement strand
CCCCCTTAACCTGCCACGTGTTACGACAAACTGATTAGAGGAGAGGAAGCAGAGGAGACCAAGGATGAGGAGTGAAGATTGTCGTGATATAGAGTAAAATAAGACGTAGGAGAGAAGAGAGAAGGACAAATTGGTAGTTTTAAAGGGAAAGAACAGGAGGAGAAATTCAAGATTGATGGATGGGTTTTGACAAAGGATAAGGAAGAAGGAGGGGAATAACACGTAAGAGAGACAGAGGGAAGGATGAATTGGAAGTGTGAAAGGGAGAGAATACCCGCGATGAAAGATGGAGAATGATGAAGAATAAGGAAAAGTAAGGAAATCAAAGTAGAAAAAATCAATGAGAGGAAAGATGGATGATAAGAGTAGCACAGAAAGACAGAGAGGGAAGGGTGAATTGAAAGTATTAAAGGGACAGAAGGAGAGAATACACACGGTAAAAGATGGAGAATGATAAAGTATAAAGAAGAGGAAGAAAATCAAAATAGAAAAAAGAAATGATGGAGGATAGATGGATGATAGAACAGTACCTGAATGATAAAGAAATAAAGAAAAGGGAAGAAAATCAAAATAGAAATAAGAAAAGAGAAGAAAGATGGATGATAGAACAGTATCTGAGAAAGAGAGAGAAGGTTGAATTCAAAGTATTAAAGAGACAGGAGAAAATACCAATGATGAAAAATGGAGGATGATAAAGAATAAAGAAAAAGGAAGAAAATCAAAATAAAGGACAGTACTTTAGAGAGACAGAGATGCAGATAGACTATACATCTTCATCTACACATTTAATTTACTGACACCAGCATCTTTCACAATAATACTTAGAAAAAAATGAAGTAAAAAAAAAAATTAGATTAAGATTAACGTAACATTCTTTAGTCATTTCCCCCCCCCCCTTCTCTCTCTCTCTCTCTCTCTCTCTCTCTCTCTCTCTCCGTGCTCTTATCTTTCTATTTCTGTCCCTGCTATCTCATCAGTGTTTTCCTGAATCTGTCTCCCAATGTCGTGTACTCGTGTTGTTTCATGTCCTAGCGGGCTTTCCGTTCTCAAGGCTCACGGGACATCCTTACTTTGCTTTCAGTCACAAACAACCGCCGTGACTTCCCATACGAGACTCGGAATGTTGTTTTACTGTTGCTGCTGCTGTTGTTGTTGTTGAATTTTCTTTCGGTTCTGTTCTCATCTCTCTTGTGTAATGTTGTGGTTTCCTGTTGTGTGGAGATGCTGCTTATTTTGTTTCGTTCGTTATTTTGTTGGTTATTCAGTCGTTTAGTTTAGTTGATGTGAGTGTTAAGTGTTGGGAAGAAAGACAATAAGTGAGACAAGGTATTTTATTCCCTCTCTCTCTGAGGAAGATTTTGTAACTGAAACGTTTGGGAGTAAAAATAACTTCCCTCAACTTTCCCACCAGTCAATACTCACATTCATCTCTACGTGAACAATTAGTTTTAGTTTCTTTATTATGGAAAACTTACCAGGACTCAGTGAGGGTAGGAGAGTTAGCAGCCCCGAGGTAGAGTAGTTAAGCCAGCAGTACACGCCAGTAAACACCGCAGTCTACCCTCACACCTGCAGCCACGGGAGTAAAGGCAGGTAATAAATCCACACATTACCTTCCCACTCATATGCTAATTTTGTTTAGAAACTTATTAGAGGCCACGAGTCACTATTACAAACTTAATGCCTTATCTCCACGCTGTCTGTCCATAAAAAGGGCGTGTAAGATGTGAGATACTTTTTTCCCCGCCGACATTAATCAAAAAATGACACAAAAAACAGCGCAGACCGGGTGTGGCCGCGAGATGCACCCTACGAAGGAGAAAAAGCCAGGTAACCCAGCCCTAATCAGCTCTCACCTGCCACTCCCACGTCATCAGGAGTCCACGCGGGAGGTCCCTAGGCGCCCTCCTCCCGC
>CM035186.1:2991265-3011265 GCA_020233015.1 Callinectes sapidus | reverse complement strand
GTTAATGTCTTTTTTTATTATTCTTAGTCTTCTTCTTCTTATTCTAATTCTTATTCTTATTCTTCTTGCTCTTCATCGTGTGCTCTTGTCTCCTTTTAATTCTCACCATCGTTCTCCTTCTCCTCCTCCTCCTTCTCCTCCTCCTCCCCAAGCAGGGCACTCATGCAGAACCCTACCGTCTATCCCCAACAATATATAATGAAGAGGATAATGATTAAACCTTGATCCTCCCCGCACCAAGAGGAGGAGGAGGAGGAGGAGGAGGAGGAGGAGGAGGAGGAGGAGGAGGAGGAGGAGGAGGAAGAAGAAGAAGAAGAAGAAGAAGAAGAAGAAGAAGAAGGAGAAGGAGAAGGAAAAGAAGAAGAAGAAGAAGAAGAAGAGGAGGAGGAGGAGGAAGAGGAACTAGTAAACTATTGGGCATTTCTTACTTTGCCAGATCACTAACAAGGAACAGGAAAACAAGAGCCAGAGTAATAAAAAGAAAAGAAAATGTAGAAAAAAAAAGATAAATCAAAGTATAAAAAGGCAGAAATAAGCAGAAAAATAAGAAAAATACAGTAACAACGATAAAAAAAATACAACTAGAAAAAAAACAAAAATAAGCAAAAAATTTGAAGAAAAAAGAATAAAACAGTATATAAACTAGAAAAACCACAGCATTCAGCATCACAGCATCACAGCAGCACCCAATCAGCACTCAGGACTCAGCACCAGGGCCACACACACCAGGCGGCCGTAGCAAACAGGTTCCCGGGGCGCCACCTGCGGTACTCGGCCCTTGGTATGCCTGGCCGCGCCGTGTAGCGCCCTGCCTGGCATAGCAATGAGCGTCGCTGTAACCAAGACTCTGATAACGCGGCATTGTGTTTACCAGGTAGTTACGTATGAAAAGAAGGGAGGAATGCGTCTGTAGGTGAAAATAAAGGGAGAATGTATGCGTTATTGCGTGGAAGTATTTAGGAATGCGTGTCTGTAGGTGGAAATAATGAGGAAAGGTGTGAGTTAATGTGTGGATGGGGGGATGTAATGGCGTATAAGTTTGTAAAGGGAGAAAAGTACGTGCTAATGTGTGGCTTTGTGTCTGCAAGTTTGAAATACAGCAAGTAAAATATAAGTTAATCCCATTTCAGTACTATAACGCATTTTTCATATTTATTCTTTTTACTATTTGACGATTTTATGCAGTTTCAGAAACTTATGTGGGGGTTAGAATAGTGAGGACTCTGGCCATTTATCTTCTAACCTCCATAGACCCTTCCTGATATCAATAACATCATCTAACCGTACCCAAAACTGAAGGTAAACATGCGTGCCACTACTGAAGGGGTTAGTTAATATGTGGATACGTGTGTCTGGGTGGAAATAATTGTAAGTTTGTAAATGGGAGAAAAAATGTTAATTTGTAGAGATGTTTGCAAAAGTGTCTCAATGTAAAAAAAATCCAAGGCGTAAAAATGTATGTATTAAAATTACATGAAGTGACGTAGATGATTGAAAACCCGCCCAAATCATGTTTATCTCCAGTTAACTCATCTTTTTAGACTGCAAAAAATTCGTAATTTATGATATTAACCCCCTCAATACTGGAACGCATTTTCATATTTATTCTGCTTATCATTTGTCGATTTCTAGACAGCTCCAGAAACTCGTGTGCGGATTAAAATAGCACAGACTATCCATCAACCTTCTGACCTCCATAGACTCTTCCTAATGCCAATAAAATCATCTAACAACACCCAAAACTCGTAGTGAAAATAGTTCCCAGTAGTGAAGGAATTAAACTCATCAGCATCTTAACCCTCCCAGAGCCTTATTGAATCACAGGTCGCGTCGTGAGGCTTGGCAGTAAAGCGTGGGGAGGTCTCAATGCCTACAGTAGCTGGGTGTCCTGGGCTCAGCGGCGGGTTGGAGCGGCGGGCCAGTGCGTCAGGGAGCAGCGGTATTTTTCATGGTGATAATAAAGTTAAGATACAAGGCGGGTAATGGATGCTGGCCCTGGCTGCTCGTGTGTCCCTGTCGACCCTCCGCCAGCTCCCCCGCGGCCAGACAGGTGCGTACAGGTAAAGGGTGTTCGTGAGGTGCCTTACTGCTTCCCGCCAGGAGGAACAAGGCAGTGCAAGAGTTAGTACTTTATTCTAACTATTACATGTGGTTCCTCTTTATTCCCTCTTATTTTTAGCGATGTTATTGATGAATTTTGACAATTTTTCTGCTTACTGCTTCCCGCCAGGAGGAACAAGTACAGTGCAATGCGAGAGTTAGTACTTTATTCCAACTATTACATGTGGTTCCTCTTTATTCCCTCTTATTTTTAGCTATGTTATTGATGAGTTTTGACATTTTTTCTGCTTCCTGTTCCCCACCAGGAGGAACAAGGCAGAGGTACAGTACAATGCGAGTGTTTAGTACTTTATTCGGACTATTACTTGTGGTTCCTCTTTATTTCTTATTTTTAGCGGGTTTTTTTTATTAATTTTGACATTTTTTCCACTTACTGCTTTCCGACAGGAGGAGCAAGGTAGTACAATACAAGATTTAAAAGTTAAATTAGTTATTATATATGGTTCTTTTTATTTCTTCTTAATTTAGCGATGTTATTAATGAGTTTTGACCTTTTGGGCGGATTATATTCCTTGTAACTACTGATAAGAGTAACGAGACTGCTATAGAGCGATATGATATTATTCTTTCTTGTTACTTATTACACGTCATTCACTACGCTGTATCTTATTCTTACATCGTTATCAATGCATTTTATGGTCTTTTTTATATCCATCCAAGAACAGGAGTAACAAGACAGTGCTATAGTGCAATGCAAGGTTTAGTTCTGCAGCTTATTGTACGAAATTTTCTATCCTTTCTCTTATGTTGGTGACAATATCAATGAATTTCTTTTTTTTTCTTTTGTATTTAACTACCGATAGAGTCACAAAGTTGTTCATTATAAGCAGAATAAATATGAAAATGCGTCCCAGTACTGAAAGGGTTAAAGGATCTTCTTGAAGAGAGATTTTGCGTTATTAATGAGGAGAATAGCCTTGAGAATTGGACTAAATATCACTGTGGCTTTTGAAAATAGTAATGAATTCAAAGTAAAGGCTTAGGCAGTTATTTCACTCAACTGTAACACATTCACTATAATATCAATTGTAAATACACGTAGATAGACAATTATAGGCGGGAAAAAAACTTCAATATGCAAACTCTGACAAATATTTTCACCCCACTATAATATATTCACTGTCAAATTACCAGTAAATGCACGTAAGTAGACGGATGTAGGAAGGAAAACCCACAAAGTTATGGCGGTGAACGAATAAAAGGCCTTGTCGTGCCATTAAAGCAACACACGACTTCCTGTGTTGGACGCAAAAGCATCCTAAAGTGTGTGTTTCCTTTTTATGAAGCTGCAGCGCCTCAGACAATTGTGACGACCCTTGTTTGCATACCGCAGCCTGCCAACCCCCACCCCTCCACACACACCCCCACCCCACCACACACCCCCACCCCTCACCACCACCCCCCACCCCTTCACCTCCCCAGGCACCACGCTCCAAGCCATGATTTCATACATAAGTAGAAGGAAGAAGAGGAGGGAGACAAGGCCAGCTGAGTTCAAACAAGCCTACGGGCATAATCTTTACCTATGCATATCTTGTACTTTTATTCCTCCTCACATAGACAGATAGACGTGGTAACAATAACTCCGCGATTCACAAACTACATGCTTGCCAACACCCTCCCTGAATGAATACTATAAGCTGGAATAGCGAGGAAAGGATCTGTCACGGCTTAACCCTTTCACTTCTATTTCCTCAATCTTTCCTTAATAATTGATCATATAAGACATCTTTACTTGTTTAATAATTATCGAAAACCTTTAAAATTGGGTGAAGAAAATGCAAAATACATTCCTTTTTTATGCCTTCCTTTCTCGCAAATGCCGATAAAGATCTCCTGCATTGCTATTGATGTTGTTAACTGTCTCATATCACAGCGAAGGAATTACGACACCCACTTGCTAAACGAAACACGAGTACTGAGATGCTGTGAGGAGAGCATGGTGGGTGGGCGCGCCTAGGGTGACTGTGGCGTGGTTTGTGGTGAGCTGTGGCGAGGCTGAGCAAGCGAGGCCCATCCCGCGCTCCTGAAATGGGCTGTAAAAGGTGCAGGTGTTGTCGTAAGTGTGCCCGGGGCGTGTCAGGCCGCGGGCGTGACGCGTTGAGATAAACTTGGGCCGCGCGGGGTCAATAACAAGGCATGGGAGGTGAAGGTTCTTGAGACGGTGAGAGTCGCCTGCCTGCCTTCCTGTGCCTGGAGAGAGAGAGAGAGAGAGAGAGAGAGAGAGAGAGAGAGAGAGAGAGAGAGAGAGAGAGAGAGAGAGAGAGAGAGAGAGTATAAACCAGTGGTTCTCAAAGTGGGCGGTACCGCTCCCCTGGGGGCGGTGAAACGATCTTGGGGGGCGGTCAGGCGAAAGGGGGCGGTAGGGTGGCATCAGGAGCAGCTAATATTTAAGTTTGTTTTTACAAAACCTAAATGACATAAAACATGACCTGACAGGTTGTTTTTGTTTATCCTTCTCCACGGACTACCACTTTTGAGCCTGTGTTTTCAATTTGAAAAAAAAAGAATATATATATATATATATATATATATATATATATATATATATATATATATATATATATATATATATATATATATATAGTAAGTTCGTGTTCGCCTGTGTGTGTGAGGGGACCGCTAGGAATCCACCTGTTAGCCAAGGGTGCGCTAGCCTGTAAAAGTTTGAGAACCACTGATATAAAACATCACTAATTTATTCAGACACACATTACCTTGCTAATAATAATGTCCTTGTGCATGTCTTCTGTTTCTGACTAAAACTGAAGGGAACTGATAAAACCTTTAATTAACTAATACAAGGCAATACACCTCAAAATACCCGAAAAAATCACTTCACAGGGCTAGATATGGAGAGCCAATATAACAGTATTACAGCATCACACACACACACACACACACACACACACACACACACACACACACACACACACACACACACACACACGGTAAGCATACAGTAACTCATGCTATATATGGCATATAAATCAGGAAGGCAAGGGGGCAGGGAGGCGCCCGCTGCCCTATGACGTCACAGCTGATGACGTCACGGCTGATGACGTCACAGGTGCTCTATATTTACGTAGCGTAAACCATTTTAAAAATGACCCCTCGATAAAACGATGTCAGATCAAACTAATGTATCTGTTCCGACGTGATAAATAGGATAACTAATTTCCAAAGTATAAACACACTCCTAACAACAGTAATTCTAAAGAAATTCTACGGGAAAAAAACGTGTTTTATAAAAATGACCCTTTTTAACACTCGTTAAATATCCATTAACTACCACTTCAAAGGAACCAAAACCCATTTCAAAACAATTGATTAGTTATTCTTAATTATTTTAAACACTTTAGAGTGAGTTAGAGGCAGAAATAAACTATTGACAGGCTGATAAATAAGTTATTAATGTAACTTTGACACCGCTAAATAACACTTTTCCTCTCCACTCATTTCACTGAAATTTAGGCATAAAACATCATTGTATATGGACTATCTTTTGCAAATAATAACAACTTGATACAGCCTTAAATAAAAAAGGGCATTGGGCGTTCCAAGAAATTTAGCGCAAAAATCCCCTCTTATTTACCACCCTAATAACGCCAACCACAGCTATCTCCACCCATTACACGCACGGAAATGACTTGAAACTCACCGCAGTATTCATAGAAAGCGTTAAATTTGACTATTGATCCCAAATAAACAGTCCAGAAACGAAGAAAATATCCTGATAAATGAGCCGGCTGGCGGAGGCCCCGTGGTGGGGTACGGCCCCCCCTCCTATCTCACTCCCACCTTCATTAAACTTAAACTTGACCACGAAAGCTATGTCTGAATGGCTCATATGAAAACTTAATACCATTGCTGCAAACTGTGGCAAGATGAGCCTGTAATGATTGACAGATGTGGCTTAAAATGACTCACCTTACATAAACCTTGATATACGGCTGGTCACTTGAACCCTACAGTATTTCAGGTAAAGATCGTCTTAATACGCCACTAGAGCGGCAAAAACATTGTGAAATACCGCTATTTACTTTTAACAGAGGGTTTTTCAGGTAGAACTCGCCCGTATCCGCTCAAGCAGAGGATTTTCAATAGGTTAGACGCAGCGCACCTCCCCGCACCTTACCCCAGGACACACTAACTACCTCCATCCCACCGGACACCCAACACACACCCCACCCACCCTCATGCATGGCTGGCCTGGAACTAGCATAGTATTATTTTAACAGCTGCCAAAAAGTGGTTGTATTTTTCCATGTAGTGGTTTTCCATGTAGTAGTTTTCCATGTAGAGTGTAGTGGCAGACAAGTCCATGCCTTCCTGAATCATGGCCAAGTAATATTGACTTCCACGTGACACAAACAGAAATAGGAAAGTACATAGGGAGTTCTAATAAAGTAAGTTAGAACCACATTAGATCATGATACCATTGCACTAACACCTGTATTCAAAAAGGCCTTGCTCTCTCACCATGACTGTTTTCAAAGGCCAGAAAGATGTTAGCCAGGTTCTCAAGATGGTCTCTCCTGTTAATAATGTCAAAATTGTGTTTGCCTATTACCAGAACCATAAAAACAGCCTTGAAAACTCATGTCACTTCATCTATAATCTTTTGAAAGTAAATGAAGTGTAGTGCAAGTGTTTTAGGATGCACTAATGGAGTGGGCAAGGCAGCTGAAGATATGAAAGAGAAAGTTGAAGATATGAAAGAGAAAGTCCTTTGCAAAATTAGAAGGATATGTTTGAATACTTAAAGGAAGGGAAAGGGAAGAAGAAGCAAAATGAAGGATGAGAGAGGAGAGGGTTTATTGTTTGAGACTGTAATGACACCCATGCCAGGTATTACAGTTTGTTCTTTCTATAATAGGTTTTAATTATGTTCACTTTATTTCTCTTCGTACAGGTGAACCCAACTCTTTCCTGTTCTCCTGGAGCCTACACACCTGCACATGAGTGAGTACAACTTTACATTTCTTTTGTCTTTTTACCAGGCTGGCAATCACACATGAGAGGGTCCAGAGAAAGCAACAAATGTTCATACTCTCATCATTAACCGCTTCAGTACTGGGACACTTTTTTAGCACAAATTTGGGGTGTGATGAGACGATTTTATGTGACATTAGCAAGTTTCTAAAGAGGTCAGAAGATTAATAGCCAGAATATGTATGATTTTGATCCCCACATGAGTTTCTGAAGCTGTATAAAACTGAAAAGTAATAAGCAAAATAGATATGAAAATGCATCCCAGTACTGAAAGGGTTAACATTCAACACCACACTTTTATGGACCACCCTGTCCCTGCTTTACCCCAAGAGCTTAGGCCCACCACAGCTTGCCACTTACTTCCACAGCATGGTTCACTATAATGGTCCACTTCTCATACTCTTATCGTTCACACTCAACATCAGCCCTTGGTGAAATTAAAAGGGTTAGCCTTATGGACCACCCTCCTTTATCCCAAGAATTTAGGCATAGCACAACTGGCCACTACACACCAAGATTCACTAGCATATACTGGCTTACTGTTGCACCTTCATAATCCTACACTCTGTTCAATCCCTTAGACTACAGTAGATGCTGGGTACTTCTTTCACTTCATACTCACTTACAATGTGTTATTGTAATATGTCATTTCCATGTTAATGTATTGATGGCTACAAGTTTATGGATGTGAATTATGTGTCTTGGGATCATATTCTTAAACACTTGCACCACACTTTGACTACTTTTAAAAGGCTCTACATGAAGTGACATGAGTTTTCTAGGCTGTTTTTAGGGATCTGGTGATAGACAAACACAAGTCCCATATTATTAATAGGAAAAACAGTCTTGACAACCCAACTATCTATCTTTCTGGCCTTTGAAAACAGTCATGGTGAGAGAGAAAAGCATTTCGGAATACAGGCATTAGTGCAATATCATGAACCTGTGAATTATAGCTTTTGCATATCAAGATTCTGTCACAATCATGACACAAAGGGATCTCAAAAACAAAGTGACAATTCATGCTTTATTTATACCATAGGAACGGAATAAGCAGGATTAGACATTGCATTGTTCCAAAACTAATATAAAACTCAAGTATACGCGATATATAGAATAGAATAAGTTACCGGAGAAAGGTGCCTGGTGTCAACACAGTGAACAGTGAAAACTATACACAAAAAAAAAAAAACTGGAGATAAAGGGAGCCAGTATAGATAATGAAATGCAGCTCCTTTATGTGGCTTAATGGGCAAAGGAACACATGGGGCACCAGAATAGAGATTAATGAGCAAGGCAGCTTAGGATATGGGAGGAAAGATCCTTTGCAAAATTTGAAGGACATGCTTGAATACTTATAGGAAGGGAAAGGGAAGGAAAGGAGCCAAAATGAAGGATAAAGAAGGAAGGATTTAGATAAAATACAAGATAAAAGAAGAAAGAAAAAGACAAGTAGGAGGAGATTAAATATTAGAGGAAGACAAGACAAAAAATACAAAGGAAGAGGAAACGAGACAAGAAGGGAAGATAAACAAAAAGAAGATAAACGAAAAAAAAGACAAAAAATTACACAAAACAGGAAATAAAAGATAAAAAAAACCAAGAAGAGAGAAACAGACAAGACAAGAAGAAGAAAAAAACAAAGGAAATAGAGAAAGGCGAGACAAAAGGCAAGAACAAGATAGTGAACAAGAGTGTGTAGGAGGAGTAAGAACAAGCAGAAGTGGAGAGAGACCCTGATCACCTTCCCCTTTAAGTCCTCAAGATCCAGCCATTAGAACAGACTGGAAGGCGTCACATGTACTTTTCTTTCATTGGTAAACGAGCATTAGTACCTGAAGATGATAGCTATTATTTTGTTCCTGTTTGACTGAAGATAAATATATAACGTATACATAATGGTAACTACAAAGGGCAGGCAGGCATGCACACACACACACACACACACACACACACACATCTGGGGAGGATAAATATATATAACTTAGTCAGGAATTATTTCATGTTACACTATTTAGTATTGTCATAATTAAATAAGTAGTGAACAGTGCTCTTCTTACAACTTATTACTCTTAAGACTCGTAAAATATACTGGAAATTATACATCTGTTAAGTGACAAGATTACGCATAACAGCCACACTCATTCTCAACTGATAAATATCTTTGATCTAAATAAAAACATTCCTATAAGTTAAATAATGTATAAGAAAATAATAAACTATTGCATGAAGCTAATAAAAGATTATAGAATTTTGATACTTTTTCTGACAAACACATCATACATTCTTCACTCAATGGTCCCCCAAAACTTCAGGACCATCACTCCATATATACAAGTCAATACACTTTGATATAAACAATTCCATATAATCCTCTACAATATAATCTCATCAGCTAACTAAATAAGTCCCAGAAATTTACAATACCCGCTACATTCTACCAAATATTACCAAACGCATACCTACACGGATTAAATATCATTATTCACTAACTAACTTTACAGGATGGCATTCATTCACGTGCAACTTGAGTTCCCCATGTCTTTTGCGGCAAGATTGTTGAACGTAAAGAAAACGACAGCAGAGAGTGAGGAAAGAAACTCAGAATTGCACAACACAACTCTTCATGCAGACCAGACCCGAAACACACACCGCCACACACTCAGTTGAGCATGGTGTGTTTGTCATAAATGTTGTACCGCTGCTCCTGCACCTGACGCTTCCACTTGTCCTGCTGGTGACCCACACGCCCCAGCACGTTGGCCCGTACATGCATGCGCTGGGACATGCCGGGAGCGCTGCCCACGGAGGAGCTGTCCTCGTACTCGTTGGTGTGCTCCTGGTAAGACGGCTGAGCTCGCCTCTTGTTGAGTAGTGGGTCCAGGCACAGCAGGAAGCTCATGTACACCACCAGCAGGGAGATGACCCAGATCACCAGAATCACCACCACCTGATTCAAACATGCCTGGTGTCAGTCACTTGAAGCAAATGATTGTCCTTCAAATTCAAAATAGCATAATAGAAGTCTAGCAGATTCAGGTGCTACAGTGAATCTATAGAAAAGCTGAGGAAGAGTGCATGGTACAGGAAGGTTACATCATCTTGGTGTACATTCATTATTGCCACTCAGATTAATAGTATTCCTCTAACACAAACATCACCTTATCACAGGACACCCTAAACTCCATACAGTGAATGATGGATGGAGAAGAAATGCAAGTTAGTGAATGATGGACTGCAAAGGAAGAAAGGAATGCAGAATTAGTGAATGAGGTGAAGGAATGCTAAGTTATCAGCGTGTGGGTATTTACAAACCTTGATGGTGGTGCTGTTGCGACTCTCATACTTGCACTCGCACCGGGGACAAAACTCCTGCTCGTGGCCTCGTATCATATCGGCCACCCTCGGCAGTACCATGCTGTCACAGTTACTGAAAGATGAATGTGCCATTAATTCCCAACAAGCTCAAAAGAAACTAAATTCAGAACCCAAAGAATCTTTCTATATTCTTTTTAGACTGCAGAGAAGACACCAGTGTGTTTTCTGTGCACTTCACAAACTATACCTCATTTCTATCAGCCAAAACTGCCAGTGACTGTTGGTGAGTGTCTAACATGAAGAAGGGGGAAGTGAACCTCTGAAAACTCGTATACTACAGTCTGGCAGCACATGGAAGGCCACAGTCAGATTGAAAATTCTCAAACTGACAAAGATACCATGAACCACACAAACCTTTCAACCTATAATACACTGACGCTAGCTGGCTGGGTAATCCATGGAATTGTTATTATTTACTAGAATACAGCTGGAGTAAACCACACACACCGCGTAGTGTAGTGGTTACCACGCTTGGCTCACAACCGAGAGGGCCTGGGTTTGAGTCCCGGGTGCGGCAAGGCACATGGGCAAGCCTCTTAATGTGTATCTAGCCCCTGTTCACCTAGCAGCTAGTAGGTACGGGATGTAACTCTGTAACTCGAGGGGTTGTGGCCTCGCTGTCCCGGTGTATGATGTTGTTCCAGCCCTACCCAAAGTTTGGTCTATGAGCTTTCTGTGCAAACAAGACACTGCCGACCATTTCCTGTACAGATACACACACACACACATACACACATACTCACCAGCTACTTGGCGGTACAGGCTCTCGGTACACCAGTCGATTGCTTGTTGTCCCATTGCCTGCTGTTCCATTCACCACCGATAGGTTAGGGCAGAAGCAAATGCACCTCCTGTCATCATACTCGACCTGAAAAGTTATCACATTTGTACACTCATAAAGAAAATGCTTAAAAGTTTGTTGCATTCCATCTTACTTGGGCCGAGAAAATAATTAGACTTCTACACTCAGAGAGGAAACATTTTTAAGTTTGGCATGATTGATCTTGAGCAAAAAAGTAAAAACCATACTAATTCCTCCTAATCTCTTTTTTCTACATTCTAATTAGACAAAATGGCAATGTATATCCAATGAAATAGACGAGGACAAGATACTGATGTCTCATGGCACTGTAGACCTAATGTTCCAACAATTTTGCTATTTGACCAGGTTAGCAAAACTTACCAGTCTTTTCATTTTCATAGGAAGTGATAAAAACAAGTAGATTAATTCAAAACTGACAAAAATCTACTAGGAAATACAATAAAATAATAAGTCCAAAAAATGAGATTGAAGGAGTAAAATTTTGCCAAACTTTGCAATATATATATACTTAACTTTTGGTTCTATTATAGATTAGTACAATGAACACTACATGATTTTGGCCACCATCAGGTTGTTGTTCTTACTATTTACAACATTTCCAATTGTACACTACCTGTCGGAAATTAATAATAACGCTGCAAAAGGTCACGGAATGTGCTGTGTCTGTCAAGTTTTCTCTAAGTCCAGGGGGACACAGCCCTCCCCCCGGCTAGGTTACGTTAAGTCAGGTTCATGTTAGGATTTGGTTAATTATGAAAAATTTCCTTAGATATAGGGAAATTCTAGACTTTTAGAGAAATTCCCATAGATTCTTTTCAAAAGGTCCCCTAAGCTTGTTGGAGTGGATGAGGGGGTGATGGTAGAGGTATTGCATTAATCTATAGATTTACCTGAATTTTTAATAGTTTCCAGGCTAATCTAGGGAGAGAGAGGACCATGGTATTAAGACTATGGGTAGCAGTATTCCTTTCTCTCAGGGCAGTAACGGAAGAAACTCCTCTCTCTTTATGTCTGTCTTTATCTATGTTTTTCTTTTGCCTCGCTCTCTCTCTCTCTCTCTTTAAGGTTTAGATTACAGGAAACCAAACACACATTAATTAAGGGCCATAGATGCATTTCCCTTCCTTCTCTCCCTTCCCACCTACACTCACCAACAACCCCCAGTCACAACACCTCATTTACAACACCTGCACTCACTCACCTCAGCGGAGACGGCCGAGAGGAGGAGAAATGGAAGTAAATACCGCAGCGCCATTACAGCCTCCGTCGTGTGGGTCTCGGTCTGGGTCCTCAGGAAGTAAACAAAGATGCGTTCGAGTTGACAGGAAATTATGAAAAAGAGTGATTTTGGCATGGAACTACTTACTGTGATGGGTGATTGATTGGTTGGTGTGCTTAGAAGTTTGAAATAGGGATGTGGTTTGATTTGCAGCCTTTCCTTCTATATGTTTGTGTGTGTGTTTTGTTTTGTTTTGTTTTCTTCTTTATCTGCTTATCTTTATATCTGTTTGTCATTCTCTCCGTCTCTTCCTATCTGTCTAGCTATATATCTGACTGTTTGTCCGTCTGTCTATTTATTTATCCAAATTTCTCTGCGTTTCTCTATCAATCAGTCAATAAATCTATCCATTCTAATTACCAAACTTCCTAAATTGTCTATAATTTTATCTGTCTTGTTTATCTAAATATTTCTCTACTATCTATGAGCTTATCGATTTAACTATATGTCTGCCTGTCTGTGTGTCTATCTGGCTGGCTGGCTGGCGCTACTCAAGGTTGCTGCAGCCACAAGACATGTCACCCGCACGTGCTGCATGACTCACTTCAAGGATAATGAGGAAGCAGCAGCAGCAGCGTGGCGGTGCATTGCCTCACCCCATACATGCACAGTCTAGGTCACACACCTCACGCTGCACAAGCTACACAATTCCCCTCCAGAGTAGAGAAGTTTACCAGAAAACACTTTAGAAAGAATGTTTTATTCCCATTAAAGTAACACTCAGTCCTGGCACTCTTCTCGGTGCTAAGGCTCACAAAAGGCGAAGCAGGGCAAAGGTCCTTACATTCCCGGACACACCAGTACCTTCCACTGCCAAAACCTTCCCTCTTGCAACACTCCTCGGTATTCCCGTAAACAAAACTCTTTATTATGTGGATTCATTACAAAGGAAAGGTCATTTACCAAGGCCAGGAGGGACCGTCAAGTCAGAGTCGTAATGGTTACAGAACGTGTTTTGTAATCACTATAGTCATATTTGAGTGAGCTTATAACACTGTACTCATTCAGATGATCACTCAGGGACAGCCACGCCTAGGCCTAAAGGCTTCCTGCAGCTTCCCTTACGTTCTGATGCTTTAATGTTCACTGTGCATGCTAAACCACCACAAACTCGGCCCAGATGCCGTACACAATTTTTTGTGAGGGAAGTAAGAACCTTGTCTACCCTGGCTTCAAAACACAATAGTTTACCACATAACCATTAACAAAGAAAAAAGTTTCTTAGACCACTGATATAAATTACGAAGAAAAGAGATTGAAAAAGCACCTGAACTTTGTACTGCAGAAGGATGTGGTTCAATATCACAGAGCGTGTGCTCACAGCCAATGGACAATGTCGTGCTTTTGTTGTGCTTTCGTTCATCTTGCAATGTCGACTAGTGGGAGGGGAAGGGAGAGGGGCAGCAGCTCCCTCTGCATCAAGACAAGGCTCTTCTCGAAAGACTAGCGTGCATGGGGAGGGAGGGAGGTAGAGGGGAGAGGGGGTGGGGAGGAATAACCAGAGCCCAGCCTGCAGGTGACTAGTGCGCTGTAGGGCTGCTGAGGAAGAGGCGCTGCTGTGTTGATGTGTTGCTGTGTTACCAGATCACCAGTACTGCGTGGCATCCACACCACACCACAACCATCACCACCACCACCACTCACAACTGCCACCCATCAAGACCTGCTGGACTTCTCAACAACCGTCCATGCAGTTTGATTAACCACCATCTGTACTCGGTCAACCACCTTCTGGACTCGGTCAACCAACATTAGTTTAGTTAACCACCATCGGTTCGGTCAACCACCATTTGGATTTAGTCAACCACCATCTGGACTCGGTCATCCACTATCTGAAGGGGGCATGGTGAGTGATGAAGTGTGTCGTGTTACTGACAAGTGACTTGGGCAGCGCCGTCCCAGCGTCCCTGAGCAGCAAAGACTGTCTGCAGTGGCCGGAAGATTCTCTGGTGAGGGGCGGAGGTAGTGACGTGATGGAGGTGCATGCCTGTCTTCCGGCGAGCTGCTGACTAGAAGGTGTTGGGTCTGACTAGCTGAAGGAAGGAGGATCAGTGCCGGCAGGGCGCAGATCCTGGCGAAAACAGTTTGAAAACACGTTTGTTCCTATATACAGAGAGGCGTTACTTGGACACCTTTGGAGTAGCCCCAGTCACAAGGCGGCTATGTACATGTTTGGGAGGATGAGAGAGAGAGAGAGAGAGAGAGAGAGAGAGAGAGAGAGAGAGAGAGAGAGAGAGAGAGAGAGAGAGAGAGAGGAAAAAAAATAGGGGGGATGAGTGTGGGTGTGGTTATGACACGTAAGAATGTTTACGTCTCAGAAGTGTTCACTGTAACAGAAGCAGTAACACTTAGTAAAAATACAACAAAAATCATTCATCCTGCAAAACCATCTCACTCGTGGCAACGTAATTTTCACAGCTTCACAGTTTCACAGGTGTGTGCCCCTTCAGGTGATGCGCACCGCCTGGGTGCTGGCGAGAGGACGTCCAGGTAACACCAGCACTTCTAAACGTGCTCAGGTTGGGTCGGGAGTGTGACACAGAACTCACCACTGACCTCCTGACCTGCTGGTGTTTTCATGAGGTGTGGGGTACGCTGGTGCGCACCCCACACTGCCCTCCCTCGTCACTGCGGCGGAGCGGCTTCATGAAAGACTAGACTCAAGCAAGTGTTGGCTTACTAGAACGTAAACCATCAAAGTGAACACTCTTTACAGCTTGAGTGATGCCTACAAACTTCTTGTTCAAAGACCTGCTTTGAAGACTTAAAAACTACACAAAACAACAACAAAGTATAAATCCAGCCACAGCTGGAGGGCCGGTGTGCTAAGGGAAGCTTGTTGGTCCCGGGACGTGGCGGCACGGGGCTCCACCTTGTGTCTCTTTGCTGCCGAACTTTGGCATACACTCGCCTTCCCTTGGACTCACTTGTCTACGCACTCGCGTTCTTGTAACACTCGCAGTCCTGGTGACAGTAGCGCTCACTCAGCATGCCGCTAGTAGGTCTGTTGCCGCGACGAGCATAGTCAAGTGTGAGCCAGAAGCACACAGGTAGACGCGGCACTAGCGACGTGGCAAGAGTAACCAGGGTGGGACACAAGCCGGGTGTTGTGTGGGTGTGCGGTTGTTGTTCATCTTGTACATCAGGAGTTACTATTTGTACACAGTGAAGAGTTGTACTATGGAAACTTAACACTTTCCTAGTTTTAGACTACAAGTCTCTTTCACGCATCACGCAGAGTCACCTCGAAGACACGCCTCGACTCCCGCGGGTCCATTCATTCGTTTGCACTGATCACTGGAAAGTTTGTGTGGACAGTACCTCGACACTTGAGTTGGCACTGGGCTGAACCGAGACGAGGCCAAAATATCACAAAAGAAAATACAAATCACCAAAAGTATTAAGAAGTATGTTCACTGAAGGTCTGCTTGAGGCCACATCTGCCTTATCAACATGCAAGGTTACCAACGCTAAGAAAACCACTAGACAGAATTCCAGGCCTTCAATCTTCCTTTGTAGTTCACCAAACCCTCTAGCAGACCGTCACTTCTGTTTCCTTTCGTCCGTAAAATTCACCAACACTAATCACTTCACAAATCTCATAAAACTGTTCAAAACGCAAAGAAAGGTGGATGGGGATGAGTGGAGGGTCCCTCAGTGGGTGTCCTGGGAGCTACGAGGACAGGGGCGGCGGGCATGGAGCTGAGGCCACCAGGTGTGTTGCGGCGGTGTCCGTGTGCAGTTCCATCAAAGTGTAGGCAGCGGCCAGCTCCTCGGGCTTCCTCGTGCAGCACCCACCCCCGCCCTCCTCATCTGTAACACAAACAACTACTTAATTCCATCTCGCAGTGATGTCTTTACTCACAACTTGAATAAATAAGGAAACCTACAAGAAGCCCATTTTGCATCTATCATCCTGTCACGTTGTCAATCCTACATTTGTCTCTTATGAACCTGGTGATGCAATCTTGAACATTTGCCTCCCACCAAAGAAAACTACAAGATGACCTTGCAACTTGAGACAAAGAGGCTGCAGAGTAGACCAAGGGTCGCCACTCACCTGAAGACCTCATATTGAAGATAGGCCTGCGAACTATCCCGGGCGACGGTTGGAAGTGAGCGGTGGAGGTGCTGGCAAGTGCCCTCCAGCTCTCCATGCCAGCCTTGCGTGGGTCCAGTGAAAGGGAGGAGGAGCAACAGGGACTGGAAGACTGGAAAGCATCTCTATCAGTCCTCTGCTTTTTGAAATTGTCAGAGGAGTAGTCTTGACTCCTCTGCCGTTCATATTTCCTAACTATCTTTCCTTCCTCCTCCCCTTGTCCTCTGCCGCTAAAGGGCCTCACTCTGACGTCACCCTTGTCCAAGAACCTCGTAGGCACCGCTGGAAACTTGGTGACCTTGAAGTTCTGGAAGGAAGTGTTCCATCGAGCCTGGAAGCTGTCCTTTGGGCTGGAGGTGCATAGGGGGAGGGAGTGGGAGGTCACAGGACTGGACTTGGAGGATTCTAAGGACTTGTGGTGTCCCTGGAAAGGATTCAAGTCCTCTTCCTGTTGCATGGAAGGAGTGGGCGTGGAGGATGGGCGTGAGTCACCTCCCGAGGCGTGGTGGGGCGGCGCCTCAGAGTTGTTGAGGTAACGCTGCATGAGAGCCTTCTTGAACTTGGGCGAGGCACTGACCTCCTCCTGCTGGTCCAGGCTCGGGTGCTCTGAGGGAACAAGGACGTGAGTCAGTCACTTTGAACAGTTGTTAACATTTTGTACTGTTGTTTACACTTAGCAGGTTTTAGTGGAAAATATAGAATTTTTGAACGATTTATTGATCTATTTACTTATTGTAATTTCTGGATTGAAGTGATAGCTTAAGAACCATGGTGTGTCATCAATAGGAGAAGACCGAGAACTCTGTCATCTTTGTGGATTTTGAAAATATTCCTCATGGGAGAACAGACCACCGGTCTTTTTTTCAGAAGCACAACTGAAGCTTGAAACTTATAAGACCGTCTTGTGCTCCTTGGGAAAATAGAATATCTATTTTCTTGAATTCGAGAGTCACACAAAAAATTCACCTTTTTCTTAATCAATGCGTAGCAGATTTAGTAAATGTGATGTTAGAAATAGGTTGTGGTCACCATGGTAAGGCTAGTTTGAATCAATGGACCCTGAGGCACACGGGTTCGAATCCTGGCCATAGTCCGAGGCTAGGAAAGACACCCACTCCGGTAGCAATTCTCAAGGAGCCAAACTAGAGTCCTCCACTAATAATTGCCTTTTTCATTAAGTAAACCGAATGATCAGAGGAAATATGACACTTACATCATCATCATCATCATCATCATCATCATCGAGGACTTGGCCTATCTCTTTTTTTAACACTTTGACGTATGTGAACCGAATTCAACTGTGACAAATGTGCCTTTAAATTTGACGCATCATTAAACACTTTTTTTTTTCTTAACGTAAGAAAAGAGCGACAACAACAACAACAACAACAACATGAACACAAAAACGAACGAAAGAGAGTTCTATTCATGTGGCCTGCAGGTTTGACACATGTTTGAGTCACTTTTTATTTATGAAGCGATAAATTTCATCACCTCACGTTGTTATGTATATGATTGAGAAAGAGGCGGAGAAAAAATACTTGAATTTATAAACGTCACGCATGATAATATATGCTCAACCTCACACGTAGATAAAATAAGTGGATAGATGGACAGATAGATAAAGATAGATAGATAAATAGAGGGACACAGACACACAGGTAGGTAGATAAATATTCAGGTAGGCAAACAGATAGAAAAATATTGATTAGACGAATACTCATCGTGTGGTCCCAAAAAAGAGAGTGAGGAGGTGATGATGTTGATAGTGAGAGAGAGAGGGAAGTAAGATGAAAACGACGAGGAACTGAGAAAAGAAAGAAATAGGGAAGGAAGAGGAGAGTGAACGAAAAGTGAGGGGGAGGAACAAGGAAGGGGAATGGGACGAAGAGAGGATAAAAGAGATAGAAAGGAAGGAAGAAGAATGCATAAAGAAAACTATAACACACACATACACACAAGGAAGAGGAATAGGACGAAGAAAAGATAAAAGAAATAGAAAGGAAGGAAGAATGAATGAATGAATGAAGAAAAGGAGAAATAGGACGAAGAGAAGATAAAAGAGACAGAAAGGAAGGAAGAATGAATGCATGTAGAAAACTATAACACACACACACACACACACACACACACACACACACACACACACACACACACTTACCGTCAGCCACAGGGGGTACCCAGGTGTTGATGGCGTCCCCAGGCTGTATAGGGAGTGGCTCAGACTTCCCTGTGATCACCTTGTTGTACAGACGCACCCGCTCCTCCCAGCACACTCCCAGGCCCCGCGTCGCCTCCCTTATCCTGCGCCTCATATTACCAAACCACTCACTCACCTGCAGAAGGATTGAAACTAATTAGAGGTGTTTTATTATATTCTTACCGTGTACATAGTTCTTTTCGTTTCTTTTTGCTCATTTTTTCCTTTTCTTCTGTACTTTTGGTGGTTGTATGGGGTTATTTGAGTTTATGAGAGTGTACGGTGAATTGTTGCGTTTTCTTTGATATTGTGGTGGTGATAGAAAACTTTGCCTTGTGTAATCTTTTGCTTTCGTGGTTGTGTGTGTGTGTGTGTCAAGGAAGGCAGACGTAACAGCGTGGTAGTGAGAGAGAGCGAGAGAGAGAGAGAGAGAGAGAGAGAGAGAGAGAGAGAGAGAGAGAGAGAGAGAGAGTCAAAAACCTTAATTACCACGAGAGACATATGCAAGAGGAAGATTTTATCATTAGAGTAACAGAGGTGGTGGTGGTGGTGGCGGTGGCGGTGGTGATGTGGCTATGGTGGTGTGGCAGTGGCGGTGTGGTGGCAGCGTACTCCCGCCTGGCACGCTGACCGGGGCACAGTGCCAATACTACGAGGTTGGCACTGGCACTGGCCGACACTCCCCACACTCACTGGACGGCGCGAGTCACTGGTGTGCTACGTGGCGGGGCATCTCTCTCCCCTCCCTCCTTCCCCTCCTTCCAACCCTCCTTTCTCTCCCTCCCTCTCTCTCTCTCCTTCCCTCCCTTCTTTCTTTCCCTCTCTCCTTCCCTCCTTTCTTTCTCTCTCTCCTTCCCTCCCTTCTTTCTTTCCCTCTCTCCTTCCCTTCATCAAACCTTCCTCTCTCTCTCTCTCTCTCTCTCTCTCTCTCTCTCTCTCTCTCTCTCTCTCTCTCTCTTCTTTACTTTTTTTTCTTTTCTCTCTCCCTTTTCTTTTTTCCTTTTTCTTTTTCATCTCTCTCTCTCTCTCTCTCTCTCTCTCTCTCTCTCTCTCTCTCTCTCTCTCTCTCTCTCTCTCTCTCTCTCTCTCTCTCTCCATTATTTCT
>CM035186.1:2961818-2976120 GCA_020233015.1 Callinectes sapidus | reverse complement strand
AAAAACGTACACTATATCGCTTCTTAGTGTCCCAATCTTGTCACACGTTTCATTCTGATCACCGTTTGCTTTAATGAACGTGTCACGCTGTGAGGAGGGAGGGAGGGAGAGGCGGCCAGGATTTCCAGCCGCACTGTCAAGCACCGGCAAGCAGCAGAGACAGGTGTGCGGCGGGTAATGTGAAGGTGTGTGTATATATAGAGGCGTGACTGCACCGTGTATCTACAGCCCAGCTCATCCCGTGTCCTGTGCACCTCGCCACTCTCCCCCCCCCCCCCCCCCCCCCCCCCGAAGCCTCGCCCCGCCCCCAGCAAGCACTCCACAGCCACGTGAGGATGTCATGTCGGCGAGTGGTTTCAGCGCCCTCACCAAACATGCCGGGGCAAGTGTGCCGCGTGTGACAGAGCAGCCCCAGCATCGTCCCCTCCCGCTGCCCGCACCCACCGCCACGCCGCTCCTGCTCCATTGTGGCTCAACCTCCCCTCGATCCCACCCCACCACAACCCCCACGCAACTCTGAGGAAATGTGTAGCACTGAGTTGTCGTCCCCCCAGGTCTCCTCGTCCCTGCACCCCCCCCTCCCCACTCCACGCTCACGCCCACGCCGATACATGGCTCCAGATTCTCGTCATGTGAGTCAAGGAGCGGCGGGGAACAAAAAATATTTATGTATGACATTTTCAGAGTGCGTAGTAAGGTGACTAAATGAGAGGAATGGCTGCCGTGCCAGGCGGGCCGTGACTCACCTGTAGCTGCGGGGACGGAGGCGCTGCGTGGCGCGGACGCTGTCCCTCGGGTAGTCCTCCCCCGGCCTTCTCTTGCCCTCTTCATCATGTTCCATCTGTTCCTCGGAGTTGTTTTCATCATCCACATCAGATTCCTTGAGCAGTTCACACTGTTCTGGCAGGGGAGAGTCCTGCCACTCCAGGGCCTCCCGTGGGTCACTGCAGGCGCCGTCGCCCTCTGATCCATTCTGTGTTATGATTGTCTTCACGTCATCTGCAGCAGACGGCAGGGGCTGGTTCAGCACGCCCGTAGACTTCTCCTCGACAGAAGCAGCGTTTCCGAGGCCAAGCGAGGCACACTGAGAGGCCTCGGCAGCCGCTGCGCCTCGTGCGTGCCCTGCCTGACTCTCTGCCTCCTCGTCCTCAGTCTCCACGATGTCTGAGATCGGCCACGATTCTGCATTGCTTTCCTTGTTGGCTTTCCCCTCGTGGCCGCAGTCGCCATCATCGTCGTCATCTGAGAAGGGGAAGGCGCAAGTGATGCGTGACGTGCATGGCTCCTCGGCCCTGCTGGCGGAGGAGGTGACGGCTGACCGTTCGGGCTTGTCCTTACTCCACTTGGCTCTCCGCCTCTCCGTGCCGGGGTCATGCTGCTCCCCGCTCCATGCCGCGTGCTGCTCGCGCTGGGTTTTGTTCCACTTTAATTTTTCCTTCTTGCTCTTCCGCTTGGTGTCGTCCTCGCCTTTCATCCACAGCTGCGCGTCACCGAAACTTTCCCATTTGTATTCTGATTTCTTCCCACTGCGCTTGTGTGAACCGTTATGTTGCTTCCACTTACTTTCATGCTTGTGCTTTTTCCATATGTTATCACTATTCTTTTTCTTTAATTTTCGCTCATCCTTATTATTCCACTCACATTCACTGCCATTTTTCCATCCGTGTTCATAGATATCCTTTCTCCGCCTCTCGTGTCCCAAGGCGTGTCCCGTCGTTCGCTGGCTGGCGCCTCGCGTGTCCTGGTGTGCAGGCGCGGCTAAGTGGGTGTCTGGCGGCGCCGCTCCTGGTGGCAAGAGCTTCCCAAAGTGGAAGAGACATGGTGGCGGCGCCGCTGGGGAGGACACCAGGCCGGCGTGCAGGGGGCCCGCCGCGCATACCGAGCTGTATAGATGGGGATGCGGCAGGACGGTGTGCTGTGACCCCAGGGACGCGCTGGCGTGTGCGGAGCATGGGCGACGCGAGGCAGAGAAGCCTGGCGTGTGGCTGTAGGGCGTGGCCGAGGCGACGAACTCCCTAGCAGCGAGTGAGGGTCGAGTGAAGGCTCGGATGGGCCCCATAGCAGCTCACATGACGGACCGACGCGCCAATGACTCAGCTCTCATATGTCCTGCGGAACAGCTGCTCCCTCGGGCACACTCACTGCTGTGTGCTCTCAGGCTGCTGCTCGCGGCTTTGTGTCAGCTCCTTCCTGCTAGCGAGGCGCGGAAGGAGCCCCTCAGGAAGCCCGCATGTTGGCGCGGGGAGCCGCTGACCCTCGAACCTGCAGGAGAGATGCTCAGTGAGTGTCGGGCGCCAGAAGCGTGCCGCAGGGAGGGTCATGGTGCCACCCGACCCTCTCATGCCCTTCATTACTCCTCACTCCACGTGCACACTCAGCCAAGGCCAGCTTGGGCGTGGGCGTCGTCCAGGCCGCCCAGCACGTCACGAGCCAGAGGTGCCGAGTGGCGGCGCTGCGCAAGATGACGGAGAGGTGACTGACTGTGCTGTTGAGGCGTGACCTTTTCTCAGAGCAGCCACGACCCAAGCTGCCTTGACCTGGCGTGGGCGCCTGGGGCAGTACTTACTAGCAGGTGGGCGGTGCGAGGGCGCGGTGGACGGTATGTGCCATGCCGGTGCCACGAGTGTAGGTTCCGGCGGGCCCTCACGCAGTGCCAGGGCGACTAGCAGGTGTTAGGTCCTCACCCCGCCGCCCGGGGCACCGCGCCACCTGGTCCGCTCATTGGTGCCGCCCAACCTTTGGGTGTGGCCAAGCCGCCCTGCCACTGCCATTGGCCGCCCGACGCCCGCCATTTGCCCGCCGGATAGTGCCAGGTGTGCCAACACCTCACACCACCCACCGGCATCCACCCCACTGCGGTGCCCTCTCCCTCCACCGCCCCGTGCCTCCACCCAGGCACACGCCGCCCTGCATCTGGCGGCCGTGACTCCCCATGTCTGGCCACGCTCCCGGACACCGTCTCGTTTTGTTACCTGGGAGAGGAGGCCTCCCCCCTCCCCCCCTCTCCCCTCACTCATCAGCCTTCCGGCCATCTTGTTGAGCCGCGCTGGGGGGCAGGGGAAGAGGCAAATTTAGGAATACCTACCCCAACCCCTTCCCGCAGCTGTGCCCGCCAACCCCAACCCTCGCGGCGTCCCTGCTCCCCCTCCCTTGGGCGAAGATGTGATGGCGATCACAAGCTTCGTGCGTCATTTTGTAAGCTTTGGGGGCGCGCCCCCGGCACGGCACCTCCTCCTCGAGTCAGGGCTTGGCGTTGCTAACACTCAAACAACATATTTACTGGAAATGTAAACAGTGGTCGTAATAAAGGAAAGGAAGCACTACAGGCAACAAGACAAGTAACCCTGAGGTGGTGCAGCGCCACCTGCAGGAGATCCCTGCACGCCGCCGCGGCACTGCTTCAGCAGGGTCGAAAAGAGGAAACCACACCAGCAACTACTGTCCCTGCTGTAACGGCGACAATGTACGTAAATCCCCCCACACGCCATCCACCACGCAATGGTCGCCGCCCTGACTGCTGTGGGGGGTCTTCATCAACAGCAGCAGCGTTGAGTCACACCGCAGCAACACTTGCGGCAGAGTCGTGACGAGGACTCCACAGGACCCACGTGTCACCCTGCGGCTCTGGAGTCGGCGGTGAGTCAGCAGGACGCGCCGGGGTCTCGCGAGTGTGACGGGGCTCACGGTAACACAGACCACCACACAACACAACATTAGCCAAGAAACAAGCAGAGGAACAGTACGCAACAGCAGCAGCAGCAGCACGCAGCAACAAGATGGCAGAGGGAAGGAGGGAGGAAGGGAACTCGCAGCCTTCTTCTGATACATTGCTTGCGATGGTCGCTCATGACAGGCTGGTCTTGGCGTTGCCGCTTCACGGAACTCTTCAAGGCTGAAGTAGTGGGGAGCGTGGAACGTGAGACACCGGAGCGTGGAACATGAGACAGACACCGGAGCATGGAGCAAGTAGCAAAACACAGGGGCAAGTGCTTTTCCATCATCTCCAACGTCAACATCTGTAGTAGGAACACTTCATGGAGCGGCTGTTTGGTGACTGACTCCCATGGTGTCCCTGCGTCCCCCTAACCTTCATGCAGACACCAGTAGAACATGACACCAGTAGAACAGACACAGGGACAGACAGAGTGGTGCAGCGGTGCTCATCTCTCAGGATAGCCCGTCATGTATACGAGTATTCTCTAACATGATTCAGGATTTTGTAATAAGAAGTAATAGGTGTTATGTTGTACTTAGTAACGACTGGTTAATGATAGTAATGTGCTTCTCTTATATCTTTAGCAGTAGTAGTAGTAGTAGTAGTAGGAGGAGGAGGAGGAGGAGGAGGAGGAGGAGTCATCACATTTCTTCACCTCTACCGTCAGTTTCCTCGTCGAAATTCCAATGGTGTTACTATTATGCTACAACTAATTCCATACCATAATAACTGCCAACACACAACAATATTATGTTAAACGTTGAGCTATTTCCTCTCCTGGCACTGGTCTGGTCTGGACAGCGCCGATGTAACCCAACGAAAAATAGAAGAAAAAGATGTGAAAGATGACAACACTTGAAGCCACGAATATAAAGAACACAGAAATTAGTGTAAGGGACAGAAATATGAGTGTAGAGGAAGAGAACATGTTTTTTTTTAAGTACATGAAGGAGAGAATGCGGGAGTGTAGCAGAGAACACACACACACACACACACACACACACACACACACACACACACACACACACAGTATCTTCATTCCACACACCCACCACATCCACCCACCGCGACTCCCTTCATTCTTTCCACTTTCTCTCCCCCCTACTCTCCCTCTCTCTCACACACACCAAGGCTGCCAATACCAACCACTCCCCTGCGCCCTCCTCCTGGCAGTGGCGGGGCGTGGGGCGGGGCGTGGTGTCTCTGCCGGTTCACAGAAGTCTTATATGCTGTTGTTCCGTGATTAAAAGGGACTCGATGGCTGCCTGGGGAGTGGCGGCCTCTACCAGTGACTCCCCACAACTTACACTGAAGCCAGGCTGTTTTTTCTTCTTGTCCCCTCCCCAACATTCCCACTCCTTCCCCCGCCTCCCCCGCCTCCCCCGCCTTCCCCCCCCGTGTCCCTTTTGTCTTGCCATCCTCCCCACTCAGTTCATTGTTTGTTTGTTTGTTTTTTTGTTTCTTCGTTGTTTGTTTGTCATGTGTTGTTGTTGTTGTTGTTTTTTATTTGTTGATGATGTTTAGTTCAACGCCTTTTGTTTTTTTCGTGTTCGTTTTTTTTTTCTTGTTTTCATGTTTTCTTATTTTGTGTCTCTTATAATTCGTGTTCTTTCTTTCGCTTTGTGTTTTGTTTTTTTCTTGTTTTGTCCTTTTGTTCTTTCTTTCTTTTTCTTATTTTTTTAGCAATTTCGTTTCGTGTTTGTATCGTTTTGTCTCATTTATTACCGCCATTATTCCGTGGTTTTTATTTTCTTCTCTTTCTTTTTTTCTTTTTTTCTTTTCTTCGTTTCAATTCCTTCAACACCACCGCCTACGTTATTTATTATACTTGTCACTCGTCTCATGTTTTTTTCCCCTCATTTAACATTTTTTTAGCAGATTTCAACGCATTAATCTATTTGCCTCATTTATTTTTATCTCACACATTCTGTCTCTTATTATAGAACACACCTCGTACACTAACATTGCAAAAAATAAAATGAAAACCAACAAAAACAGTATAAATATCTCCTTTTTTCAATGATGTTTAGCAAAATAGATAAATAGATAAATTTCCCATATCCCAATCAGATCGGCGGCTGTGTGACGAGGAAGAGAGGAGAGCCAGAGCACGTGTGTAACCTGTGCATTCTCCTTATCCACCATTGCAGTTTACTCAAGGAAAGAAAAAAGAATAAATGTGCTTCCTTTCATTCACCATTGCTTCCTCTCACTCTATAAAGTTCAGTGTGAGGCGAGGCAGGGCGTGTATTAGTGCATAAACCGTAACCTTCATTCGTCATTGCAGATTAATGAAGAAAAGAAAGAGAAAGAAAAATCCGCTCTTATTTTTAAATGTTCAGGGAATGCGTGACGACAAGGGGGACGAGTCAGGACGTATGTATAAATGTATAACTCACCACCATTATTTATTACAAGATTAGTGAAGAAAATAAAGGATATATTGCTTTTTGTCACTATCTTCAAATGCTCGGTGAACGGGTGGCGGCAGGAGAGAGAGAGAGAGAGAGAGAGAGAGAGAGAGAGAGAGAGAGAGAGAGAGAGAGAGAGAGAGAGAGAGAGAGAGAGAGAGAATGAGTCGAGGCGTATGTATAAATGTATAACTCATTACCATTTTACGTCACTTTACTTTTTTTGTAGATTAACGAAGAAAACCAAGGAAATAAAATGCCTTCTGTCACTCTTATCTTCAAATGTTCGGTGAATGCGTGGCGGCGGGAGAGAGACGAGGCAGGGCGTGGTGTGGCGTGGCGGCGGGAGGTGTGGCTGGTGACCGCCCCGCGTGGTTGCCGGTGGTGGTGTGCCCCGCCCGCTGAGTAATGGCGCCCCCACAACACCGGATCACCCGATAGTAAATGTTTGGTCGAGTCCTTAACAAATAAACAACTGGCGTGTATTCGCTGGAGTCACGCCACAGCCACGCCATTCCCTTGCTGGTCTCCTTCCTGTTGTGGCTGCGAGATGCGGGGACTGTGTGTGTGTGTGTGTGTGTGTGTGTGGTTATTGCTACGCTGCTGTGATTGTTTCCGACACCTCCTTATTGTTGTTGTTGTCTGGTGGTGGTGGTGACAAGTGTAGTTATTGGTGGTGTTATTGTTTCACCGACCCTTGTTATTGTTGTTGTTGTTGTTGTCTTCATACAGGAAACACGCTGCCCACACACACACATCGTGTCGGAAGGGATTCATGTCACGAACAAAGAGAAAAAATAATACATCCCTTCTCAGAACCACACACACACACACACACACACACACACACACACACACACACACACCCTCCTCGCGTGCCGTGACGTAACACCACCACCACCACCACCAGCGCAACACATCTTTTCCGTCATTCCCCTCTGCTTTTCAATGTTACGTTCGTTCTCATGTTTCTGATTCAAGTCTCGCCTCCCAAAGCTTCCCTCAGTCTTTCACCACCAGACACTTCCCTGCCTCGTTAAAATGACCTGATAAGAGAAGAGCAGGGATATGATGGGGATGTGATGAGTTATGGTACATGATTTTCGATGTGTTAATTGTGTGAAATATTATCTTCTATACGATACAGATTCGTAATGACACTAGAAATGGACTTAAACCATGGTCGGTAATCAGGATAAGGCCAAAAAATAACTAAATTGAGATTGGAAAAGTAAGAAAATATCAATAGAGAGAAATTAGTTGTCACATAAAGTGGTGGATGAATGTAATGGATTCAGTAATCGAGTTGTTAGTGGCTAGTCATTAAAAAGTTAAAGATATGATTACGCAATGAATGAATGAATGAAAGATGAACGCAAGTGTCTTCTATGCACGACCTCATGTAGTTACGATGCCCTCTTGTAACTTCCCTCATTGTATGTTAATGTATCCTTACCCAATCAATTATTTTTTCCTAGCAGATTTCAACGTGTTAGTCTATTTGTCTGTTTTATCTTTACCTTCCACATTTTGTATGCTATTATGGATCACACCTCATACAATAACTTACTGAAACCCAACTGTGTACACTAACATTGAAAAAATAATAATAAAACTAACAAAAACAATAAAGATATATCTCCTTTTTCAATGATGTTTAGCAAAACAAATACATTATTTTTGCCATATCCCCAAAAGATCTACATTGGTTGTGTGGCGAAGAAGGGAGGGGAGGCAGAACGCGTGTGTAACCTGTGCATTCTCCTTATCCACCATTGCAGTTGACTAGAGAGAAAAAAAAAAAAGTGCTTCCTGTCATTCAGTATTGCTTCCTCTTACTTTAAAAGGTTCAGTGTGAGGCGAGGCGTAGAAGTGCATAACACGTAACCTTCATTCGTCATTGCAGATTAATGAAGAAAACAAAGAAAGAGAATGTCTCCTTCCACTCTTATCTTTAAATGTTTTAATGTTCGGTGAATGTGTGACGATAGAAGAGACGAGTCAGGACGTATGTATGTATAAATGTATAACTCGCTACCATTATTTATTACTAGATTAGTGAAGAAAATAAAGTGAATATTGCTTTTTGTCACTGTTTTGAAATGTTCGGTGAATGTGTGGCGGCAGGAGAGAGAATACGTAAGAGATAGAAGAGTCAGGACCTATGTATAGATGCATAACCCGCTACTATTATTTATTACTAGATTAGAGAAGAAAAGGGAAAAAATGCCATAGCAAGTGAACATGTAACTAACACAACCAATCACATAGAGTGCCTTGTAGAATCAATCATGCTTTCCTCGTCACCAGTAAAACCATTGTAGCGTGCTGGAAGGTCGTCTGTCACGATACTGTATTGCTAACTACAACACAACGATTTACGGTGGCTTGCCTTGTTACTCCTCGTTCTTTTGACCTGAAAACTCCCTCTCCTTTCTTCCCAGACACTCAGTAAGACGCTGGGAAGGAAGGGAAGTGTGTGTGTGTGTGTGTGTGTGTGTGTGTGTGTGTGTGTGTGTGTGTGTGTGTGTGTGTGTGTGTACTGGAAAAGTGTCGTATGCTTATCAAAAGGAAGCACCACTCACCACCTCACCACGTCATCACTTCACCACCTCACCATCCTTCCTTTACCATTACCTTGTGAACAAAGACAAGGTGAGGCACATGACAACCACCATACCACCACCACCACCACCACCAACAACAACAACAATAACATCACCACCACCTCCACCACTACCTTGCGCCCCACCTTTGGCATTAAAGGTGAATAGGATTTTGCTACCCTCATTACTTAATTACATCGTTTAATCCTCTTTCTTCAATGGCCGTCTCTTGTTAACATTGCAATCACTGTAATGACTTATTTAGAAGAACATGAAAAGAAGGGAGTATGGACAACAATTTTATTTTTGCCAGGCTATAGAACCATGTTTTAGACTAGTACAACGACAACAACAACAACAACAGCAGCAGCAGCAGCAGCAGCAGCAGCAGCAGCAGCAGCAGCAGCAGCAGCAACAACAACAACAACAACAACAACAACAACAATAATAACAACAACAACAGACAAAAAAAGGCAGAGGAACAACAAAAAGGGAAAGAAAAATATAAACAACAACTGCAGAGGGGAAAGAAAATGACAACAATGATAACAACAACCACAGCAACAGCAACAACAACAGAGGGAAATAAAAAGACAGGAACAACAAGAGAAAAAAATGAAAAAACAACTACACAAGGGTAAGAAAAATACAACAACAACAGCAAGAACAACAACGACGACGACGACGACAACAACAACAACAACAACAACAACAACAACAACAACAACAACAACAACAACAACAACAACAACTACTACTACTACTACTACTACTACTACTACTACTACTACTACTACTACTACTACTACTACTACTACCACAACAACAACAACAACAACAGCAACAACAACAACAACAAGTTAAGAAAGAAGAGATCAAATTCTAAGCTTTTCCCGGATCATTTATTGAGGTATATTGTATCACATGACTTGACTTTATTTAAGAGGTAGGTTTCAAGACATTTGTTCCTGTCTTTTGGCTATCTCTTTTGAACCTACAAGGGGACTGGCAAATTAGTGGGTTTTTTTTTTTTTTCATTGTTTTATTTGTGCCCTTGGCTAGCTTTCCTCTCTTACGTAAAAAGAAATGAAAAGATTGCAAGAATGTTAAGGATAGTGACGTTCTTATTCATCATCATACTTTTCTTTTCAGTTTTTTTTCATTTTTCAATTGTTAAAGTTGTTTTTTTTTTGTGTGATATCTTAGTTTATTTCTTTAATTATCTTTCAAATTGTTTTTTTTTCCTCTCTCCTCTTGATAATTGTTTCCCTTGTTTTATATTGTTACTTTTAATCTTAACCCTTTTTATTTATTCGTTTATTTCTTTATTTATTTATCTACTTTTTTTCTGTTTTCCTCACTGTCCTTTGTTATCCTCTATCTCATCTTTCTCTATCTCATCTATTCTTTTTTTCTGTTTTCCTCACTGTCCTTTGCTATACTCTATCTCATCTTTCTCTATCTCATCTATTCTTTCTTTTCTGTTTTGCTCACTGTCCTTTGCTATACTCTATCTCATCTTTCTCTATCTCATCTATTCTTTCTTTTCTGTTTTGCTCACTGTCCTTTGTTATTCTCTATCTCATCTTTCTCTATCTCATCTATTCTTTCTTTTCTGTTTTGCTCACTGTCCTATGTTACCCTCTATCTCATCTTTCTCTATCTCATCTATTCTTTTTTTCTATTTTGCTCACTGTCCTATGTTACCCTCTATCTCATCTTCTCTTTTGTTCACTATCTTTTGCTATCTTATATCTCATCTTTCCACTTAGTTTCTTTTTCATTATCCCTTCACCAAATCTTCTTTCCCTTCCATTACCCATTAATTGACATTCTATTTCACTCTTTACGGAAATCTTAAATCATTGCTAAGTTATTTATTTCTCTTTACTTCACTTCTTCATCTAATCTTTCCTTTCCATCATCCTACCAATCCCTCCACTCACCACCAAGTCGCCAATAACAGTGTGGTGAGGAAGTAAAGAAGGCTCTACTCTTCCTCACCCTATTTTCGTCATTACAAAGACTTTCACGTGTATTTCTGATGGATTGTTGCAGTTTCTCTTACTTCCTTTTGTATTCCTTCTGATTCCCAACTTCAATAGGCTTTAGTGCAAGTCACAGAGACTCTCAGTGATGTTTTTGTGATGTTAGCCATAGTTGATCAAAGATTCTGCCTCATCAACTTGAAAAACACGGTACATTATTGTTAGGTATTTTTAAGAGGTTGTAATGCACGTTATTTAGTCTTTTAGGTAAGTTTTCATGAGTTAATGATTATGGCTTGTATTATGAATCATATCTATGCTTTATCTGCAGTATTACAAGAGGCTTTACTTAAATCTACGTGAGTTTTTTAAGGTGTTTTATAGTTCTAGAGAGAGAGTGACAAGATTTCTACATTATTAACTGGAGAAACATTTAAAAACCCAGGTAGTCGTCCCTGTGGCCTTGAAAAATGGTCGTGGTGAGAGAATACAGTGTTTCTAAATACGAATCTATGCATTACCAATGGGAAAAACTAATTATAATAACAAGTACCCATCGCATCGCTTGCAGCGGAGTAAACCAAGCTTGTTGCCATCTTTAGAAATTATCATCAGAGCTTGTTTCGGAATACTGATCCGAGCATGAGATCAAATAGCAATGAGATGACTAACTTAGACTTTCTTAGAGGGAAAAGGTCTGTGTCATCTTAAGAAGTTATGATCAAAGCTTGCGCCGGAATGTTCAACCAACCTTGACATGAAATATTATTCCAGTGGTATGGCTAATAGTACTTGTTAGAGGGAAGTTAGTATCATATCAACTCCGAAATTAAAACATAAGATAACAAAAGCTACAATAAGCCATTAGACCTACACGGGGCTTTATTTATTTCTCCATCTACAATTTCGTATAATATTCCAAACTTCCTTAATAACTCAACACTAACTATCTTATTACTGAATCTATATTTTTTTTCATCTATACCTGTATTGGAGAAGTCATTTTTACCTGACTCACGGTTACCTGTGCGGGTGCGTGGTTACCTGTGGCTCACTACCTGCCGCCGCTCAAAGAAACTAAACCCTCTTAATTATTAACCCCTTTCAGAACATTTTTAACCATGAATTTTAAGTGTGATTGGATGACTTTATTGACATTAGGAAGAATCTATGGAGCTCAGAAGATTAATAGCCAGAGTTTGTCCTATTTCAACCCCATATGAGTTTCTGAAGGTGTATAAAGTCGACAAATAATTAGCAGAATGAATGTGAAAAAATGCGTCCAAATACTGAAGGGATTAATCTTTACCGCTTCTTCTCTTGGCAACTTCAAAAAGCATCTAATTGGAGTTTCGGGAGATTTCAAGGGTGCGTTCATGTTGTCTGTGGTAATTTAACCCTTTGACTGCCACTTGGTACTCTTTCTCCGAATTATCAGTCTTTACTTATTGTACATCCACATGCAAAATCTGAATTAGAGGATATTGTAAAATCTATTCTTTTTTCGTTGCTAATTTCTTTGTCCTTGATGTTTAGAAATACGTCATACATTGCCCTTGGTGCTGCTAATTGTTTCGTGTAGCAGTGAAATGGTGAAAAAAGGGACCCACATCAGTAACAAGAACATAGTCATAAGAGCACCGCTATTCATATATAAAGTAAGGTTTAACAAAGATTATTTATCATTACAGGGGAGAAAAATCAACGAGAATCTGGCTAATCGTGTCTGACCTTTGAAAGAAGTCCAGGAAAGAGTAGAAAGTGAATGAGACAACACAGAAAGAGAAGAGGGTTATTGTGCTTCATTTAAAAATCCACATTAACCCCTTCAGTGGTGGAACACATTTTTATCACGAGTCTTGGGTGTGATTAGACGATTTTATTGACATTAGGAAGGGTCTATGAAGGTGAGAAGCTTAATGAACGGAGTCTTGACTATCTTAATCCTCACACAAGTTTTTGAAGCTGTAATAAATCGCCAAATAGTTAACAAAATAGATATGAAAACACGTCATGGTACTGAAGGGGTTAATTCGCTTTAGCCTTGAAAGAAATCAAGCATAGGTACAAAGAAAATAGGGAGGAAAATAACATTAACATCTGTCGACTCCCAAAAATAAATGAACTAATGAATAAATGAAGCAAGAATGTTGGATTTATAAAAGGATGGTATGAGAAAACTTCAGTCTGGAATGCCTCGCTGGGAATTGCAATGTTGAAAGTTGCTGGAAAGGGTTTTTATTTATTTATTTGTTGTTGTTGTTGTTGTTGTTGTTGTTGTTGTTGTTGTTGTTGTTGTTGTTGTTGTTGTTGTTGTTGTTGTTGTTGTGTGTTTAGTTTGAGACAGCGCATGAAAAGTTTTGTTATTATCAGAGAGTTGTCATTTGTGGATGTATAGAGGTATTTTGTTATTGTTGTTGTTGTTGTTGTTGTTGTTGTTGTTGTTGTTGTTGTTGTTGTTGTTGTTGTTAGTAGTAGTAGTAGTAGTAGTAGTAGTAGTAGTAGTAGTAGTAGTAGTAGTACCGCAACTACTACTGCTGCTGCTGCTGCTGCTGCTGCTACTACTACTACTACTACTACTACTACTACTACTACTACTACTACTACTACTACTACTACTACTACTACTACTACTACTACTACTACTACTACTACTACGATTACTACTACAATTACTACTGAAATAACAACTATTAATATTACTCTACTGCTGAAATAACAACAAAACAACAACAACAAAATAACTACTACTACTACTACTACTACTACTACTACTACTACTACGTACCACCACCACGACCACCACTACCACCACCACTACTACTACAAACAATCTTTAAAAACAAATCAAAAGTTACGTAGCATACATAATCACAGTGGCAGTATTTACCTTACCTTAACACCTTGCTGTAACTCACCATTCACACCACCACACCACCATTCCGTTACTCCCCATCACCACCACACTATTCCCCACATCTACACCTTCCCTCTCTCCCACAACACCACGAGAACGTAAAATAATGGAACCTGCAAGAACTCATCAGGCTTACCTATATATTGTAGTCCTTTTTTGTATTTTTCTATTATTTTTTCATACAATGTGGGGTTTTTAAGGGGATTTTTGGGCTAAAGGAGACTATCAAATGGAGACCTCCTATCTTAAGGCCACATATTCAGTAACCGTTACCCCGAGTGGATGCCCAATCTCCTCTCATACCGTGGCCAGGATTCGAACCCATGTGCTTGGGGATCTCTCGACCTCTTGTTTACAGTGTTCGTACTCTACCATAAACTTGTCCAATTTTCTAGTCTTTTCAATATGCTAAATAAAAAAATTGAATCCCTAGAATTAATATATGAAATTTCTATAGTATGCAGAAAATATTGAAGAAAGAGAGAGAAAAAAAGAATAAAAGGATAGATTCTATAATTTTTTTGCATGTATAATGTTTGGAAATACCTGGTGAACGAAAAGAAATCTCCCAAAATGATTAGTGATTATTGAAAGGTGTGTTCCCTTCAAAATGCATTCCCTTCAAAGCTCTGGTGTGTCATATGGCGAGATAATTCAAAATCACA
>CM035186.1:2951818-2956818 GCA_020233015.1 Callinectes sapidus | reverse complement strand
GGATTTTAAGATTAGAAATTCATCTTAGAAAAAATTACACACTTAAATATCTCTGTTATTACCGGCCCGCTGCTTTTAGATACGACCGACTTGAAAATTTTACGTATTAATTTCTTAGCACTGAACGTAAGCGGCCATGTGGAAACTGTTCTCTTCTTATTTTGTCTCTTTTCTTTCTCCTTCTCCTTCTTCATTCTCTCTGTTAATACATACCCACTCCCTTAAATACCACCGACAGAGGCACAGAAATAATCACTTGGAAATTTTACGTATTAATTTCTTAGCACCGAACGTAAGCGGCCATGTGGAAACTGTTCTCTTGTTATTTTGTCTCTCTTTTTTTCTTTCTCCTTCTTCTCTCTTTGTCGTTCTCTCTCTCTCTCTCCCTCTCCTTCTCATGTCCTCTGATTACATTTGAACTTAAGTGCTGCCATGAGTGTGGGCGGCGCCAGTCCTGCTTGACGAGTCGGTGAGTGACCGTCGTGGCGCTGGCGGGCGGACGGAAGTGTTTGGATATGTGTTGGTGTGGGTGTGGACGGCTCGAGGCGTGGGCGGCTGTTACGTCAAGAGGGCGGCGGGCGGTACAGCACAGCACCACTACCCCATCATCACCACAGCATTACAGCATCACCTGGTTTGATGTACAGTGGAGCAGCGGTAGGGTGGGATGCGTCAGTTAACCAAAGCATCTTAGGTTCGTATTAACAAACGCTCTGCTCTCACCACCCACGACTATTTTCCAAAGTCACAGAAATGATTAGCGGAGTTTTCTAGAGTGTTTCTCCAGTTGATAAAGTGAAAATCATGTCACTCTACCTCTAGAACCGTAAAAACTCATAAAGAAAACTCGTGTCAATTTGAATAAAGCCTTCTGAAATAGTGAAGGTGAAGCACAGAAGTGTTTCAGAATCCGAGCGTATCTTAGCATCGAGTCACGGCCGCAGCAGGAAAAGATAATGGAGAAAAGCGGGCGATTCTGAAGTGATGCAACGCGGTACATCGCAGGCCGGCCCGCGCACCAAGCAAGAGGTTAAGAGCAAGGCCTGGCCAGGACTCGAGCAGGTGGTTGGGTGTGTTTTGATCCTTTCACTACTATTTGTTCCATCGTTCCATAATAACTGATCACTTTACAACATCTTTACTTGTTCCATAGTTACCTGGAATCTTTAAACCGGATAGAAGTTGTAAAATATACTCTTTTTCGTGCATTCCTCTCTCGCAGATGTTGATAAAGAACTCATTCATTGCTATTGATGGTGGTAATTGTCTCGCATCGCAGTGAAAGACCTAATGAGTATCTTCCTCGCAAGGACTTCATCGCGGCGTGCCCTTCCCTTGCCCAGCTGGTCGGCACAGGAGAGGCAGCGACACTAAGAGACACCGCGCTCGCTGTATTCAAAGTGAAGTTTTCGTGAGGAATGAATACCTTCCATAACGCCTTGTACTGTATGAAGACTAAGGTGTTTGAGTCAGTAGTACAAAACAGCTGACGTTGAGTTATTCGTAGGGCTCCGATTAAAAGATAAAAAACGTGAGGAAACAACCACATCAGAGTCCGGTGAAGTATTCAGTGATAACCCACCAGGACTTTGACTGGTGCGTCTTTAATGATATGTGAGGAAGTGTGAGGAATTCATGACAACAAACATTTCGGTGACGAAATAAAGAAGTCAGCGAGGGTGGTCTGCTTGTAAGCGTTATCCTGCTTGTTTTCCTCACACTCACGCCTGCACTGGACAAGACACGCCTCTGCCTCACACACCTGGCCAGTCACTCGCCTCACCTTGTCAGGGTCAGCCCTCCACGGGACAGGTCACCACCACCGCCACTGCCGCCGCCGATAGCACCGCCCGCAGCCCCCGTGTCGCCGCGAAGCAGATAAGGCGTTTATGTTATGTCGCTGTTTGTATGTCCTGTGTTTTGGCCTCCGTTTGACATTCCACTCACGTAACACTCACGCTCTCCACTTGTAACCTTAGCACAGCGGCGCGACAAAAGCCTCAGGTAAGTAAAGCATAGAGTTTGGACACTTCTGGATCACCCGGGCACTGCTCTCCAGACACCGTCACCACACCGGACACAAGGAGGAAGGGAGTCCATAACAACAGTGTCCATGTCACCAGTAACCTCACAGGACACCACAACCTTATGTCCGTGTGTCCGTGTGTCGGCGAGGGGCGCGGCGCTGTGGTGTCTGGGAGGCGGGGCATCAGGTGCTACATGACGCTGCACACTGAGGAGGAGCTGCTGGAGGACGCGGCGGGAACCTTCGGGAGTGTCGCCTCTTGGAACGTGACAATCTCCGCCGTGACCACAGGCTGCTGCTGCTCCTGCTCCGCCTTCGTCAGCCGCACCCCCAGAAGCTCCGCCGCCAGCTGCAGGGAGTGGCGGGATGAGGGGTATGTAAAGAGGAGAGGGATGAGGTATGGGTGAACGAAAGGCGAGGAAATGTGGTGGTGGGAAGTAGGATAGTGTGTGTGTGTGTGTGTGTAGGGAAGGTGAGATGATGATAAGTAACACGACTGATAGTGTTGTAAACAGTGAAATGAAGCGTGAGCTGTGAAAGTGTGAAGAGGGAAAAAAATATATGTATGGTAAACAATAGGAACGTGTAATGAAAAACTGGGACGGCAAGTATAAATGAGTTTGAAACACCGCATTACCCAGCACCAAGGGGAGTCACTGTCTTGCCCCGAGTCTTACCTTCTGAAAAGTAAGTGACACGCCCTCGCCGGTCTTCGCCGATACCACGAAGGAGTTCATACCGTGCTCAGAGGCGAACCTGTGGTGGCGGTCACTCTTTACCTGTGGAGGAGGAAGGTGGGGAAGGTCTGAGCGATGGGGCGGGACGGGGCGGTGCGAGTCGGGGGGGTATATTTAGGTATTGATATTAGCTTTGCGGGAAGCTACGCGATGAAACATGAAATGCAGGCACCATCTTTCATGTCCCGCTGGAATCATTAAGTCCTGAGCACCTGTATTTTGAAACGCTTTGCTCCTTCACTATGACTGTTAATGAGAGCCACACAGATGATTGGTTGTGTTCCATGAGTGTTTCTCCTATGGATGATATATAAATGCTGTTAATTTACCGCTAGGAACATGAACACACAGAACCCGTGTAACTTTAACCAATTAGATTTTTTCATATTAGTGACGCATAATTGGTTTGGAATATGATTGTAAGGCTTATATTCTGAAGTACTTTGTTCTCTCAACGCCACTATTTTCTAAAGGCTATAATGAAAGATAATCGTGATTTTAAGGATATTTTTATGATTGTGGTGATAGATTGGCAAGATTTCTAGTTTATCTTAATGACAAACTATCCTGGAAACCCACCTAGTCTTCTCTGTGTCCTTGGAAAACTATCGCGGTGAGAGAACAAATTGTTTCTGAATATAGTCTTAACCCATGTAATGAACGTGTGATTAGTGCTAACAATGGTAACAAGGGCGGCATCTCACCTGTCTGGCGTGTTCTAAGTCAGCCTTGTTCGCCACTAGGGCTTGGATGGGCGGCCTCTCCTGGGCGCGGGCTGCCTTGCGAACTGTCGTCACCCACGTCTGCAGCGCCTCTAGGCTGGACGTGGCGGTGACATCGTACACGTAGAGAATAGCGTGAGCGCCGTACAGGTACTGGTGGAGCAGAGAGGAGGGTGGGATGTGGAGTGTAGCAAGAACAGGGTGGTGGAGTTAGCGTGTGTGGAGAGGGATGTGAGGCAAGGGTGGAGGGGAAAAGAAGCAAGAGTAAGTTATGGAGGGAAGAATAGAGAGGGAAAGGGGAGACAAGTTATGGAGAGGAGTAAGTAAGTAAGGGGAAGAGGAGAGAAAGATGTGGCATGGAGGGAAAGGGGAGACAAGTTATGGAGAGGAGGGGAAGATATGACATGGAGTGTAGCAAGGTGAGGAAAATGGAGGAGTTAAGAGAAGGAAAGTGAGGTGTGAGCGTGAGGAAAGAATGAGGCATGAGAGGGAGGAAAGAGGCGATGGTGAAATTAGAGAGGGAAGACATTGTTGAGCAGAGGATGGGGGAAAGGAAAGAAAGGCGTGGTGGAATATAGCGATTGAGGCAGAGGAAGGTAAAGGGAGATAGAGAATAGTCTTAAGTAGAAGGAAAAAGAGACGCTAAGTAAAGTTATAGATAAAGAACAGCTGGGTAGAGAAGAGTAGAGAAATGTGTGATAGTGACTGCACCGCTGATCACCTGTACCGCCACACTGCACCTATCCATCTGCCCACCTGTCACAGCCTCACCTTGTCAGTCATCTTGCCGGACAGCGCTGATCCCGCCACGTCCCACACCTGCACGTTCACGTTCCGCTCGTTCCCCAGCACCAGCCTCTTCAGGTAAAAGTCCACCCCCATCGACGCCTGTGTGGAGAAAACGGAGGAAATCACTGACACAGAAAACGTTGCAGGGGTGACTCAACTAAAATCGTCACTTGAGGGGAGACGCACATACTGGTTTGCCTCGCGGGTAGTCACCTGGTACGCCTTGTTGATGGAGTCCTGCGTGTACCTGAGGGCGATGGAGGTCTTGCCCACCTGCGGCGCCCCCACCAGCACCATCTTCACCTGCCGCTCCACCGCCTCCTCCTCAGAGTCTGACATCGTGCTGCTCCTTGCCCAGCTTCGCTCAGCCTACAGGAGCCGCCGCGGACTGTAGGAGGGACAGGGGCGTCACCAGCAGGCACGTGGCGAAGGAAGGAATGCAGGAAGGGAAGAGGCACCATGCACGTGTTATTTGTGGTTTGTTACCGGAACTGCATGAGCGTTAGTTATTGATGGCATTTGTATAATTAACTGATCGAAGAATTGAAGGACACACGGAGGCACAGCATAACCTTAGCATGTCTGATTGCCTTATTAAGCAGCAGTAATGTTTGACGTGGATGTATTGCATTACACCACCCACGCACAAGACACGCAATCACACACTGAAAGGTACGTGGTTTGTGCCTCTAATTACGATCACGCGCCCACCACCCGAAGCGACGC
>CM035186.1:2869677-2897540 GCA_020233015.1 Callinectes sapidus | reverse complement strand
GAAGGAAGAAGAAGAAGAGAAGGAGGAGGAGGAGGAGGAGGAGGAGGAGATGATGGAGTCCCCGTGTAGTGCTTATGGCGTCCCCTGAGTGCCAATTACCTTCCTCTTCCCCTCAGGAGCCGTGAGGACGCGAAACCTCCTCTGGCCCATGGGAAGGAGGAGGAGGAGGAGGAGGAGGAGGAGGAGGAGGAGGAGGAGGAGGAGAGATACATGGAGAGGGAAATGATACGGAGTTCATGAAAGGAAAGTAAAGATGTGAGAGAGAGAGAGAGAGAGAGAGAGAGAGAGAGAGAGAGAGAGAGAGAGAGAGAGAGAGAGAGAGAGAGAGAGAGAGAGATGGGATGTGTGTTATGTTATTATATGTGTGGCTTTTAAGAATAGTCGTGATGAGAGAGCAAAGTGTTTCTGAATGTGTGTTCGTGTGTGTGTGTGTGTGTGTGTGTTAGATAGACAAGAAAAGTAGCAGGTAAAGATAGCATGTTATTCTCCCGCATGATGCAAGGAGGTAAATATATATAGTACATGGTGTGGCTTGCTTAGATGAGGAGGAGGAGGAGGAGGAGGAGCTACTTCGCGGAAACTGCTTGTATCTTTCACCAATGGGACGCGAGACGACAATGAGGAAGGAAGACACGAAGGTATAGACATGAGCTTCTCTTGTGTGTGTGTGTGTGTGTGTGTGTGTGGTAATAGATCAACAACTAAGTGTACCTTTTTTATTGTTGTTTTATGTTACCCTTGGCCAGCCTCCCCTTCTTACATAAAAAAGATAGACTAGCGTAACTTTTGACAAAGGAGAAGCTGTAGTGACGACAAATGAAAGTGAGAAACCAAACAGAATAAGGAGGGACGGAATGAAAGTCGAAGTAAAGATAGACAGACATAGGAAGTTATAACAAGGAAAATAAAACTAGAATGACGACAAACGAAGATAATGAAGGGCATGATAGAGTGATGAGGGACTGAATGAGTGATGGAGTAAGACCTGAATCACCTGGAGAGCTTCATTATGCAGGTAAATCAGGTGTAAGTCAATTAATCTTCACAGCAATCTTGTGGACACATTTAAAACCTGGTGATGAGCTTGAATATTTTCCGTCATGTTATGCTAAACTGAATTGCCATTAAATTTCATGCCTGTGCCTTCCAGTGCCTCAGTGCCCTCAGCAGCACCAGCATGTAGGCAACCAAGCAAGCTAAGCATCTAACCATCTCTTATTTACTTACTTTGCATTTTGGAGGCACGAAGACCTAAGCTTATGTTAATTGATCTGGTTCTCTCTCTCTCTCTCTCTGGGTCATATTCTGAAACATTTTTAAGCTGCTCCTCCGCTACTTTCCAAAGGCTCTCTATTGTTGAAGTTATTCGGGTTTTTTTTAAGAGAGTTTTTGTGCTTCTAATGAGAGATTAACAAGGTTTTTACATTATTAACGGGAGAAGCACTCTTGGGAATCTAGTTAATTACCTCCATGGCCTTTAAAAACTTGGTGAGAGAGCAGAAGGTTTCAGAATACGTACCTCTTTCTCTCTCTTGATCATTTCTGTAAACGCTTGGAATTTTCTTGCCACTTAATTCTCATCGCCTCCACAGGAAGCACTGCCTCACTAAGCCTCATTATAGCGGCAGGGGACTCAGATGGAGGGTGAGAGGCTCAGTGGAGGGTGGCAGAAGGGGGCGGCCCCGGCTCCCAGCACCCCCCACCACCCCCCTGTCCCCGACTCTCCTCGGCTGTGAGTTGCAAAGTCCCTCCCGTGCTGACTGACTGCCCATCCTCCCTCCCTGGTGATGCCTCGTTTTGACCTAGCTAGACCAGTGTTTCTCCCGCTGCTGCTGGTGAACTGACCGCCTCACTTGGTCTCATTTTTTGTGTTTAAGTTCACGCAGTAACACTTTCTCCCTATAAGGTTGTGGTAGAAGTTTTGGGGAGTGTGCTCTGTGATTTTTTGCACCTGCCTCACTCCCGTCTGTGTGCTGTACTTCCTCCCCTTCCTCCCCAACACTCCTCTCGCATCTTATTGCACTTCCTCGTTAACTTTTTTGTGTATTCTCTCCAGTTCAATAATTGTTGGTTTTTAATCTTTATTTTTTTGTAACACCACCACTACTTATATTACCATGTGGTTTTGATAAAGCTCTAATTTTCAGCAATATAATATTGGTGTTATAGAAAGTGTTTAACCTTTTTGTCGTGTGTGTGTGTGTGTGTGTGTGTGTGTGTGTGTGTGTGTGTGTGTGTGTGTGTGTGTGTGTGTGTGAGTGTAGTATGCGTGCCAGCCAACACTCGTGAAGGCTGCCGAGTCACTAATGAGCCATAAACAATATTAACTCCTTGGAACATGAAACAATAACATTAATCCGAACATTACTGATAAACAACCTAATTGGCTAAATGGAGTGACACTTGCACGATACCTCCATAGCCCCGCCCGAGCCCCGTGAGTGTGCCGGGCCGCAGGTTGACCCCTCCCCTAGTCCCCAGACCATCTCACCTCCCCCCCCACGTCCCCCCCCCCGCAGCCGCTTTGTTGTCGTGCCCTCCGTGTGTCGCCGTGTCGTGCCCGCGTCTCTCTCCTCGTAATGTGTTCCCTTTACCTTCTAGACAACTCTGAGGAACGAACTGAGGGGCGCCGCGACCTCCAGCAGGGAAGACGCTGCCTGCACGAACTGTTTGCATCGCCTGGCTGAGGTAAGGAAGTGTGTGTGTGTGTGCGAGAGAGAGAGAGAGGGGGGAGATGTTTGTTATGTTCACGTGCTTGTTATCGCCTGCTCTTCCTCACACGCACACACACACACACACACACACACACACACACACACACACACACACACACACGAGTTAATTAATATGTGTTGTTTTCTCACGCCAATTCATCCATGAACTCGTAAATTTACTGAGTGTTTTAGATCGTCGACCTTTTGTGCTGAGTTTGTTGTCTCCACTTCACTGTGCTTCAAACCTTCCACTGCTTTTTTGACACATCTTCCCTTTGATCACTAACTGCGAGACTCCTTTTCTTGTTCTATAGCCACCTCTAAACATTTCACTTCCTTGAAAATACAAAATATATTCCCTTTTTCTGATTCCTTGTCGACGCTTGTTCTTCTCTTCTGGTGTATTGAATTTAGTAGTGAAAGGATTGAGAGACGGAAACAACACAACCTTCCTGCAACTCTGGAAATTTTACTAAGCATGCATTAATTCACCCTCAAATGAGAAGGCAGCCTGAGAAAGTAACTTAATGAAGGAAGTAGACTGCCTGACCTACCCAACATATATCGCTTTAGCTTAATTCACCCCCAACCTCTCTCTCCTTGCCCTCTCCCTTCTCCCTCCTCTCCAAAATGTCATGGGGTGCCGAAATGAGACCCCGCCGAAATAGTACCTGTTGCTCCCGTTGCTTGAGTATTTGTGGAGCCCTCGCCCGCCAGCCAGACAGCCAGGCGGGGCTTGTGCCGGTGATCATGCGGTAATACAAGCACCCAAACACACCGACCGCAGACAGACAGGGGTGCGTGAGTTGCATTGGTGAGTCAGGTGTTACTGCCCTCCCTTCTTCATGATTGGTGTGCCGCAGTGAGTTGTTGGTTGAGGAAGTTTATAGATGAGGGTGGTAGGTGGAAGTAGGCAGAGGTGTTCATATAGGGACTGCCGCGAATAGGGCTAACGATCTCTGCAGTTTCCGTCATTTTCTTTTATGTTATGTTGTTAAGTGATGGTGTTGTAGTTTTGGGGTGATTGTGTTTTGGGTGGGTATTGTGCATTGTTAGTTTAGGGTAGGTTAGGTGACTCTCGCTTGTAATTGGTGAGTTTTGACGGGTGATGGAATGAAGGGATAGCGGTTTGTTGAATTTTTGGTGATTATTCTGTTTTGTTAGGTTAGGTTTGTTGAGGTATTAGGTATATTACTGTCTTTAGTTCATGAGTGGTGAGTTTTGACGAGTGATAGAATGAGGTGGTGGTGGTGGTGGTGGTGGTGGTGGTGTTGTGTTGTGTTGTATTATTTTCCCTGGCAGGTGTGTTGCTTTAAGTGGTGTTGCGTGTTGTGAGGTTAGATCTGGTTAGGTCTGGTTTGGTTCATTATTAGTGAGTTGTGGTGAGTGTTGTGATGAAAAGATGATAACATAGAGCATTTCTGGTGATGACCGATGCATAGGTAAAGTGGTGTGTGTTGTGAGTGGTGGAGGTGATGAGTGAACAGCTGTCATCACTACTTCTCGTGATTGAGTTGATTTACTTCTTTTGGCTACGATTACTGTGTTAGTAGTGTGGTGGTGTGTGGTGTGAGTAGCTGAGGTGGTGAGTATAGGAGTGTGGTGTGGTATTGCCTCTCTCTCAGGTGACGAGTGGCGCCCCGGGACAGTGCACGGTGCCAGCAGATCGAGCCGTGCACTCTGCAGAAAGACCACGGCTGGAGTATCGATTCCTACAGATAATGCGACGGTGACGCGGCGGTGTGTCGTGCGTGTCAGTAGAGCCTGGCTGGCCGCTGCTCCTCCCGCCCCCAAAATGTGTTATATGCATGCACAATAGCACCTGAATCCCTCCCCCCAGCCCCTCCCTCCCACCCCTCATTCACGGCGCCCCTGCCTTGAGTAGATTTTGGTTTTTGCTTTGTCTGTGCCGCAATCCACGCTGCCACTCGCGACACCGCTGCGCCACACGAGCGAGACTGTACACTGTAGAAGGGAACAAGATGGATGATGCTCTCGTGCGTGTGTGTGTGTGTGTGTGTGTGTGTGTGTGTGTACCATCAAGGCTGGTAAGTGACATGTGTCTAATTAACGCCCTAGTTTCTTGCCGTACAATTGTCAGCATCGCGCCTTCCACACTGTGTCTCCTCTAGCGGCAGCCTCGGGAAATGAAGACTCGCTGCGCCTCGAGGCAAAACCACCACCGCCTTTGTGACGCCCTAAATACTCCCATTCAAATTCAATACAAAAGTTACCCTAAAACATTGATCTCTGCCACTTCAGTACCTGACTCACGCTGCTACAAGATACCAGATGTTTTTGTTTTCTTATTATTATTTAAACAATCTGGGCTTTTTATGGGAATTTATGGGCTAAAAGACACCACCTAATGGAGACCTCATATTTGAAAATCCACCCGCTTGGGAACCGTTACCCCGAGTGGACGCCCAATCTCCACTCAGACCGTAGCCAGGATTCGAACCCATGCGCTCGGGGATCCCAAAGCCTCCAGAGCGCAAGCGTTTCCACTGTACCACGGCAGACAAACAAATATATTAGAGAAATAGAGACAAAATGCTCACATATTAATTCCTGTCACCCATATATGTGTTCTGTGTCACCCTGATCAAGTGACTGGCTGAAGACAACCCCAAAAGAATCTAAGTATAGACACGGTGAAGAAATATGAAGCGAAAGAGTGAGATAAAACACTTCCGTATGTCCGCCAGTGAATCCCTCTCCGGCACTCACTGGCACGTGTAGAGCAGTGCCAGGGTAGGGGAGGCAGTGACGTGCCCTCTAGTGCCTCGCTTTTCAGTCGGCGGAGATCATTAGGGGCACATAATGAGGAGGTTTTTATATTCCGCCCCATTGTTCACCCCGGGACCTCCCCAACACCCACTCCCCGCCATTCAGTCCGCCGCCGCCGCCTCCTTCATGTTTAAAAGAGTGTATTCAAACTCCTCAGACTTAAGAGCGTCCGTCAAGTGAAAGTCGTGTTTTAAGAGAGAGAGAGAGAGAGAGAGAGAGAGAGAGAGAGAGAGAGAGAGAGAGAGAGAGAGAGAGAGAGAGAGAGAGAGAGAGAAGGGGGTGAGGGTGGTTGGAATGCAGACATGCAGACAAAAATGTTATACTAATGTTCTTGTTGTTGCTGCTGCTACTACTACTACTACTACTACTACTACTGTGTGTGTGTGTGTGTGTGTGTGTGTATGTGTGCGCGTACAGTCCGCATAAGACGTAAAACACTACAAAAGCAAGGTTATTCTAATAATTAAAAATGATTATCTTAAATGACGAAGCCCCGCCAACAGTCTCCTCACAACTAATCCACCTCCCATTTTCTTCCCAACTCTCCTAAATCAAGCTATTTTATTTTCTCGTCGGCTCCATTTCACGTTTTCTACATCCAATTTCTCAACGCTAATCAAAGCCACTCTTTCGTTTCCGCGTTGAAAAGACCACTCTCGTTTTCTTTCCGCCTCACTCAGCCACTCTCGACAGGGGGGACTCAAGCACTCGTGTCTCGTGTCTGGCTGCTATTGATGTTATTGATGTGCAGATTGGAAGTGGCGTGACTGGCGGTATTCTGCTACATGCTTGCCCGCCACACCCGTCCGTTTCTCACCTGTTTTTACGTGTATTTATCCCGTACCTGTCTGTTTTTTTAATGTATAAGAGAAATCAAACATTCACGACATGAGGCCTACACTTAGTAATTCCTTGGTGAAACTTCCGTAGCCATTTTTTTTCTGTCCAACTCTCTAATGCATGAGTTCACCGGTACTCTCAATCATTCATTTCTTTCTCCGGTAAATTCTGGAACTCCTCGCCTGCTTTCGTGTTTCCAACGTCCAATGACTTGATTTTATTTATTAGGGAGGTTTCAAGACATGTATCGCTGTCTTTTGGCTAACTCTTTCGGACCTACAAGGGGACTGGCAAATTAGTGGGCTTTTTTTATTGTCGTATGCCTCTCCCTCTTACATAAGAAAAAAAAAGATCCATCTATCATCCTTTTTCGTGAACTTACAACATCCAGTGGCTCAGAACTAGTAATGATTTCTTAATACTTTCCATTTATCTGAAACAATTCCTTCAGTGTTCCCGCGTTTCATGTCTCCGCGATTGTATACTTTGCTACGTTTACTTATTCATTTTACTTATTTATTTATTCCTTATTCACTTGGTTTGCTTTGATTTTCTTGTATTTATTTCGATTTTCTTTATTCGTGGTCATGTACGTGAGTGTTCCCGCGTTTCATAATTGTGTCTCCGCGATTGTATACTTTGCTACGTTTACTTATTCATTTTACTTATTTATTTATTCCTTATTCACTTGATTTGCTTTGATTTTCATGTATTTATTTCGATTTTCTTTATTCGTGGTCATGTACGTGAGTGTTCCCGCGTTTCATATGTCTCCGCGATTGTATACTTGGCTACGTTTACTTATTCATTTTACTTATTCATTTATTCCTTATTCACTTGATTTGCTGTGATTTTCTTGTATTTATTTTGATTTTCTTTATTTCCATTCATGTACATAACAACCAGTCTCCAAAAGAAAGCAATTCAAGAGAGTATTCAAAATTGTGTTACCATTATTGCTGTCTAGTTTGCTCCATTCCTTTCCCGCGTGGCTGTATCTTATGCGAGTGCTTGTTGTTGTTGTTGTTGTTGTTGTTGTTGGTGGTGGTGGTGGTGGTGGTGGTGGTGGTGGTGGTATTATTATCTTTGTCCATTTTTATATTTGTTTCGTTATTTAATCTTGGAGGCGAGTTTCACGTGACAAAGAGCCAAGAGCTATCACTGTTTTGTTTTGTTTTTTTCATCGTTACAATTGGCTTCCTTTGTAATATCTTTATTCCTAATGAAAAAAAAATCAATTCACGTATATTTGTGTGAAATTTTTAGGTCGAGAGCGGCATTATGACTGTGCTTTTCATTATCGACAGTTGTATGATAGTAGAAGTAGTAGTAGTAGTAGTAGTAATAGTAATAGCAGTAGAACTCTTTTTTTCGGATCCTTTCTTTATCTACATGGCTCAAAAAATACATAAACAAACAAAAAAAAAAAAAAAAGAGAAAAAGCGTATGTACTTTAAAAAAATATATAAATGTACTTAAGAAGGGCAATTGGGTCATTTTTGCGTCGCTACACGGTGGTCATATGTTGCTGAGGAGGACATTAATCAAGCATGACCTTACACATGTCCAGATATGTACAAATAGTGATGCGGGAGTGATGTGGGCAGGTGTTTTAGGCTGAGGGAGAAGGAAGAGGAGGAGGAGGAGGAGGAAGAGGAAAAGGAAGAGGGGGAAGAGGAAAAGTAAGAGGAGAAGAAAGACGAGGAAGGGGAAAAGGAAGAGGAGAAGGAAAAGGAAGAGGAGGAGGAGGAGGAGGAGGAAGAGGAAGAGGAAAAGGAAGAGGAGGAGGTAGTATTCGAGTACTAGGAAAGTCTCGAATTAAGAGAGGCATGAGTGACAATGTTGTGTTATTGTGTTGTGTTGTGTTGCGTCCCCCACGTGTTGTTAACAATCCATGTCATGGGGCGTGGCTTGTGTGTGTGTGTGTGTGTGTGTGTGTGTGTGTCTCACTGTCATGACTCTTTATTTTCTCGAACACACACACACACACACACACACACACACACACACACACACACACACACACAGAGAGAGAGAGAGAGAGAGAGAGAGAGAGAGAGAGAGAGAGAGAGAGAGAGAGAGAGAGAGAGAGAGAGAGAGAGAGAGAGAAGGGTGGGGGGGATGGGGGCTTATTTCATGTAGAGTTGGAAATGGCATACCATATCATCACTGAGAGAGTAGCTTAGTGGGGGTATGAGGGCCGGCACAAACCATGGGAGGGGTGGGGTGGGGGGGAGTGAGGGGGTTAGGAATGTAGGAGAAACATAGAGAGAGGCAGGATGGGCGGGGCCGGGGAGACTATTGATCCTGTCCTTGGAGTGATGTGGGGCGTGCGTGGGCGTGATGTCTCTCTATGTATAGTTTTCGTGGCTCCTGATGGGGTGTTAAGGGCTCAGGTTCCTCGGGTGAGCTCAGGCCGCCCCTGGTGTTGGGTGAGCGGGTCCCGAGGCGGAGTTTCCTGTATTGCGAGGGGCGGCGAGAGTTCGTCCTGCGCAGTACGTTGCCTGCGTCTCTCTTACGTAAAAATGTCTTACTCATTGAATTATTTTATACTCCTCGTACAGTAAGCGATATGAAGGCCGCCTTACCTAATACATGGCGAAGGTACTGTAATTGTGAAGATAAATTTGATGAAAGCTGTACCCGTTTCCTGTTTTGTCCTTCCCCTCGGTGATGTGCGCATGCCCGGCGCGGCACACGAGCGCCATCTTACTTGGCAGGGAGGAACGTATCTCAGTATCTTGTTATGCCTTGGTGGAAGTATTCGCGGAGAGAGTAGCTGCCGCCCGCACTCTTGAATATGAGCCGCGCCTCAGCCCACTACCCCCGCCAGTGACACCGTAGTACTCCAGCCCGCCCTGCTGCCGCACTCACCATGAAGTCTGTCTCCTGAGTGTCGCTAGTGTCGGGCGGAGGTTGCTCGCGGCCTGGCATGGTGGACAGCGCCCCTTGGGAGTGATCCATACCTGTGTGAGGTGCATCACTTTGTTGAGTATTTGGTCGTGGCTCAGATCTGATAGCTATGACGGCAGAAAAACAGATTTGCTGTGGAATATGCATCTGCCAGCTGACAGCCATCCTGTCCGGCGTGTCGCTGCTGTACCTGGCCGTCATCGTCATTATACCCTCCAAGAATGAACTCTCCATGGACTTCAATTTAACGCCCATAATGTGTACGACGGTCCTGGCGGAGGACATCGCGCTGAAGGACACCAAGCCTGACACCCCTGACGCCTGTTCCTGGACTACCTGCGGTGAGTGGTGCCTCTCCAAAGGCTCTGGCACCTGCATGCAGATCCACGTGATGGTCCGCAACAACGGATCCAAAGTCAACTTCCGTGACTGCGTGGACATCTCAGACCAAAACTGCTCGGCCCTCAACGTGACCAATACCCGCAACTACAAGTGCAAGAATGGCGAGTGCAAAGACATCACGGGTTTGTTCCACTGCACCAAAGACATTGAAAACAACGACTGCAAGGAAATCACCCCGGCGTTCATCTGTCACAACAAGAGAATAAATCCCAAGTCTATCGAATGCAAGGATAAATGTTCTGACCCGCTGGACGGCGTGTACAGCTGCAAGGCCGGCAAGTGCCAGCAGCTGGAGAAGGTGAAGGACTACATTCGTGAGTGTGAGAGGAAGTGCACCAATTTGGAAATGCGAGAGAGGAATGTGGTGATCTTCAGCCGAGAGAGGCTGGTGGCCACGGCCTGCACCTCCATGGACTCCCCCGACAACAGCTCCTCCGCCAACATCGAGAGCGTGAGCACTAGCCAAGAGTGGCGGGACAAGCGCCAGGCAATATTCCTGTTCTGCTCCTACGTGAAGAGAGTGAAGGGCAATAAGACATACGACATCCTGACGGAGGACTGCTTCAACGCCACGCTGGGCAGCACCGAGGACCTCAACTACCTCAAGGACTACATGCAGCTGTTGGCGCTCCACCAGTCCCTGGGAAACCGCAGCGAGTGGATCATCCAACCCGAGTCCACACTGCGAATTATGAACAACACTCAGCTGCGGATCAACAACGACGGCTGTGTCAACACACTGAAGAAGGAATGCAAGGCCTTCTTCGAAACCCACGCCCACGACGGCGCGGACGGCGTCACTCAGGACCGCTTCCCATGCTACTACACTGACAAGAGCAGCGAATACGTCATCGGCAAATTTAACCCCGATCTAACGGCCACGATCCTGCTGGTGGCGAGCATCCTGCCTGGCTGCCTCTTCGTACTGGCCTGCTCCTGCCTCTTTTTCTGTTCCAAATCGGTAGGAGTGGACGACGAGGGCCACCTACGGGTGACTTTTCTGCAGGGCGGGGGCGCAGGAGGTAACGCTAGCGAGCTGTGAGCCCTCTCCTTGTGTATCGCTCATCAGTAGGTGTAGTAATCCTCAGTATTTTTCATTCTCCAGCACTACTGCCACGCTGTCACCTGCACCCGCTCACCATCATACACACACACACACACACACACACACACACACACACGTGCGCGCTCCACCTCAATCACTAACGTTTGTTGATGCATTAGTACGGGTTCTAAACACTTCCCCCAATACCCTCACTAAAATACACTCACCCTGTGCCCGCCCTGGCGTTTTTCTCTCTCACGGCAACGCAACGTCGTGGCATTACAAGAAACGCTATTCAGCAACTTGTCCTTAATTCAACACTGTCCCCTTGTTAATAATTCTCACTCCCCACCCTCCTACTAACTGTTATCCGTGTGGAAATTATTAAGAAAAATAATGTCTCTTGAAATTAACCCACGTGTTATAGTCTGTTAGGTTAGTTATTTTCGATATAACAAATACTTTCTATCCAAATCATTAAAGTTTGAAGGATTCTGCATAATTCATACCTGTGTGTGTCCTTTACAACACGCACGGTAAAGAGAGAAACATATGTACAGTGTTTCACAAAGATGCACCAAATCTGAAACTGTCATTCATATCTCTGCAGCTACGAGCAGACCACAAAGAAGAAACGTTTTTGAAGATGTGGATATTTGAGGCTTGACTTCCTTCCACTTCTCAAATGCTACACTTCTTCATGGCCGATTCACGGTGGCAGCGATGAAGCCATTTCAAATCCTATGTATTTTGAAATCCTGTATTCACGGACATTGAAGCACGTGGGCATTGCTTGCAGTACTAAACAGCCCTGCGTTTGTTGATTATAACTAAACAAACAATCCTTATACAATACACTTCACCATCATCATCGTCGTCATCATCAGTGTAAATGACGCGTAAACACAAGTAAGCCGGGGGATTTGGACATTATCTATGATTGTTATGCTGTTCTCCACGACACGCCTCGTTATTAATTAACTCGTCTTGCTCACTGGGAACGCTCCAGAGAGAGAGAGAGAGAGAGAGAGAGAGAGAGAGAGAGAGAGAGAGCTGTTATATGAGGGTTATTGATACTTTTTTTTTTAAAGAGGGAAGTTGGATAAGGGCAACATAAAAAGAAAAATGCCCACTTAGTGTGTGTGTGTGTGTGTGTGTGTGTGTGTGTGTGTGTGTGTGTGTGTGTGTGTGTATTGCCAGCAGGACTTTTAAGTTACGTAACCGTCCTTGGAGGACATTCTGAGATGTGTATTCTTTCCGTCCGTCAGTAATCTTCAGCCAGACTCAAGTTTCAGTGAGTTGTGGTGCTGAGTTTTAAGGAATGAATGGTGTGCGTTGTCAGCTCGAGGTGGACCAGATAACCTCAGCAGCGACGCTTCAAGTGATGCGAGTGACGTGCTGAAGTGTGCTTACTGCCAAACGTGCCCATGACAGCGCCACGCTCTTCGGGGATGTAGAAATAAACAACCTTTCCTTTTTTCGTGTGTGTGTGTGTGTGTGTGTGTGTTGCAGTCCCTCCCAAGCCGCCACACCCTGAGACACCACCCCCCTTCCCCTGGACTCCCTCAGCTCGCTGCACAATCAATACCAAACTTAAGGTCCATGAGACGCCAGCCCGCCACCCGCCACCCTCCGCCGCTGCAGAGAACGCCACTCATGACCCCGTAACCAAGGGGCGGACACAACAATCGTGAGCGCGGCAAACAAAACAAGTTCACACGCCTCAAGAACACCACAACAATGACAACTGCCGCTACATCACAACGCTTTCACGTGTTCATGGCGCTCAACGTTCTGCGGCGCCTCCCCCACCTTCGTGTTCCGCTGCGGGTGGGGGGAAGGAGGGGAGATCATGGCATTCGTCTGGCAGCGAGGCACAGTGCCGCAGTAAGACCAGCAGCGGCGGCGGTGGCGGCGGCACCATGCTCTGTGTCATTGATTTTCCCCCCGTGTTGAGTGTAAAGGCTTACTTCCACCGATGGCAAAACACGATGAACTCTGCCCGATTTACCGTATCATCATTGTCACTTACACTATCATCATCATCATCATTATCATCACCACCACTGTCCCTTCACTCACCACGCCCATGCCCCACACACCTCTCATCCTCCTCCTCCTCCTCCTCCCCCTCCTCCTCCTCCTCCTCTTCCTCCTCTTCCTCTTCCTCCTCCTCCACCTGTCCATTATCCCATTCCTTCCCGTGCACTGCCTCGTCTGTCCTCATGTTAAGTCTCTCTCTCTCTCTCTCTCTCTCTCTCTCTCTCTCTCTCTCTCTCTCTCTCTCTCTCTCTCTCTCTCTCTCTCTCTCTCTCTCTGTTGTAGTCCTGTGCTTCATAACGAGTCGTAACAAGAGAAAGCTCCACATGGCGGGTTGTGAAAGGAGGTCAGCTGAGTCACGGCCATCGATCAAATAAGGAAGGAAGAGATTTTTTCCCTCCTTGTCCGTCTCATTTCTCACATTACGAACCGAGACTTACTAGAATTTCTACTGTGACTTTTATAATAACTTTCCTGTTTTAAAGTAACGTTCACTTCACAAATCATCGAAGTAAACGGAGTGGTCTTATTTAGTACAGTTTGAATCCTTTAGCGTTTTTAGTAAGATCCACTTTCCTAAACATTCTAAACCTCCTCTTGTGTTTTAAAACGCTCTGATCTCTCAAGGTCTGTTTGCCCTAAGCCACAGGGGTAATTTGTCGTTTTTATAGATATTTCCTCCGCTAATAGTAAGAAATTACCATCAAACTGTTACTGTAATCACCAAAACTGAAAAATTGATGACTTTCACTGCAGCTTGGTAAGGCAGCCAAGATAAGGCAATGATAACTTTGAGAATCTGATCCTTTATCTTGACTACTTTTAAAAAGTTCGAGAGGAAGCCAGAAGGATTGCCAAAAAAGGGTGATGTCATGTCTTTCATTTTAAGAGAGATTGTGTAACAGCAAAGGGAGAAAAGAGTCAATGAAAACCAAACTTTTTTTTTACTCAACGCGATCTACTAAGAACCAGTGGGAAATTCTGAGATGTTTTCTTGAAATACTAAGTTTGAGAGAGACTATACATCACCAAATAAAGAAAAAAACATAAAAACCCAACTTTGTGGCTTCTAACAAACTCAAATAAAAACGGTGTGATTATTAAGGGCAATGTAATTTACCAAAGAATTTAGAAAATAAATTAAAAGGAAATATTACTGAAAACCCTACGAATCATCTACGTGGCCTTTGAAATAAAACCAAAATTCAAAAGTCTAAATCATTGCAAACATTGCAAAGTAAACAAAGAAACACTTGAAACATTTTATCATCCCTTAACCAAGCAAACTATGAAGAGCAGGAAGCCCATCCAAAGCTATATATCTTCTTGAGCTGCAGTGAAATTTAGGTACTGGGAATTGATTTTAGACGTACATTGTGATGATTAAGTGCTGAGGCCATCAAATACCTGCCAAAAGTAATCAAAAAGGTAGGAACAAAGTGATGACCCTCCGTCGCTGTGGTGCAATGGAACCACATACGCTCTGAGGCCGAGAGATCCCTAAGCACACGGGTTCGAATCCTGGCCACGGTCCGAGGGGGAGATTGGCATCCAAATAGGTGGACCTTCAGATAGGAGGTCTCCAGGGGTCTCCTATACCCGATAAATTCTCGTAAAAAAAACATAATGTATAAATGATCTTAAAAAAATGGCAGCAAATATACTCAGCTTATCTCCTCTTGACCGAAGCTTTCCCGCCTCGACTCTGCTTCTTATTGGCTTGTGTTTGCGTTGGCTTCCTAGAGGCTTGGCTTGCCGCACCGCACGCATGCAGGCAGCACCCGGCTTTGTATTCTAGTGTTGCTGGTAGTGCTAGTCTCCGTGTTTAAGTATTACCTTCCTTTTAGCCCGCTAGTCAGGCTGCGGGAGTGTGATGACTGTCTTGGCTGTCGTGGCTGTTAATGAAAGGTGTTGGTGTCCTGCTAGTGGTCAGTCTTGAGGTGTGTTCTACCCATGTGTTCCTGGGACCGTATTTTCAAACACTCCACCGTCTTATCGCAAAGTTTAACAGCTCTAATGGAAGTTATCGCGGCTCTCAAGGGTGGTGTTTTCATGATGCCGGTGATAATTGAACAACTTTACACCATTAGTATGAAAAGCACCCCTGGGAAGCTAACTAATCATGCGCGTAGTCTTTAACTCTTTCAGTACTATGACGCATTTTCATATCTAGTCTTCTGAGTTTCTAATGGTTTTATACAGCTTCAGAAACTTATGTGGGGATTAGAACAGTGACGACTCTGGCCATTAATCTTTTGACCCCCATAGATCCTCCTTAATGTAAATAGAATCATATAATCTTACCCAAAACTCATGGTAAAAATGCGTCCCAGTACTGAACGGGCTAAAAATTGCAGCCCTAATGAGTGTTTCGAAATACTAACCTTGGGCAATGGATCACGAACACATGGGAAACTTGGATATCATGAGTAGGCAGTGAGGTTTAACACTGTATAGGCTCTCCATCAACCTCCCTTCTTTGTTACAAGGCAAATGTATGCGGCCAGTTTGATACGTAGTAAGGTGACCATAAGTAGTTCCTGGCTCCCTGCGCACTGTGTTAAGTATGTGACTAGACGTATAAATATTACCTTCCGATGAGCGATAGTAGATTGTGTATGTAGTAGTAATGTGACCAAACTGCCTGTCCCTGGAATGTTCTGCTTAATACAAAGTTAACTGTGCCTTTTTATGTGGGTGTTCCTTCCGTGCAGAAGGTTAGGGAGAGACTATTAATCTTGTTGAGTTGGTAAAAATGAGGACGCGTGACAGCATTCTCAGACGCTTCTCTGCATAATGTCCTCTACTTTCACAAGGCTCTAGTTGAAGTTACACGGGTTTCTAAGGGTGGTTTTTTTTTCACGATTGAGTGATGGATTACCTAAATTTCAACATTATTAACAAGGAAACACTCCAGAACTCAGCTCTTCTTCCCGGTGGCCTTTGAAAATAGTCGTGGTGATAGAGTGAAATGTTTTTAAATACGGGTTATATAATCTGGGCCATGCTATGTTAGGATCAAGAAAGAACTAGAGCTCTACTAATGAGAGTCTGGCCCTACTGTGTGTGTGTGTGTGTGTGTGTGTGTGTGTGTGTGTGTGTGTGTGTGTGTGTTGTAATTGTGTTATTGATACAAAGTTGCCTCTGTCACTGGATTTTGTGGCGGCAGGTGTGATGTCAGTAAAGTCATTCAGGTTAGGTCAACTGAACTTAGCGAGGTTTCTTTTCCCTTAATGTGTGTGTTCTCTAATGTTGCTAATGTTACTTAATGTCACTGGATTTTGTCAGGTATAATGCAGTACAGTGTTACGCAAGATAGGTCCTCTGCTGGGTTGTCCTGCAGAGTGTTTGTCTTAGTAAGGTTTGTTGTGTTTGTCTCCACCAGCTTTCAGAGATTAGGTAAGGATCACTTGTTATACAGCAGTGGTGGGACACCTTCAGGAGTTATACTAAAGTATTTTATTGATGTGCTCTGTATGTCGGAGTGATCATTTGTTTTTGTGTGTTTTTGGACATGTGTGTGTGTGTGTGTGTGTGTGTGTGTGTGTGTGTGTGTGTGTGTGTGTGTGTGGATGAATCACGATACTATGATTGACAGTTGAGACTAGCTACCTTCTGTGTGTGTGTGTGTGTGTGTGTGTGTGTGTGTGTGTGTGTGTGTGTGTGTGTGTGTGTTTTCTATTCCCGTGTATCACTCCTACTGATATGTTGCTTTATCTCTTTTCCAGTCAATAAAGACCCAGTGCAGTTTGACGAACTGTTGTGACGGTGCACACGATCAAGTGACTACACGCTCATCCCCAACCAGTGAGCACTCGCACCCTCGTCCCTCTCAGTACTCACGATCAAAGTATTCAAATAGCATACAGTCATTCGCTGAGTCCACAAAGCTTACTCTCGCTGCACAGACTCTCCTTCAGTGCACGCACCTCGTCTAGAGTTTATCGCTCATTTCTCCGCAACACAAAAAAGGGAAAAAAAGTTAGATTTTTGGCCACTTGGCGACAATAACTTCGCAATTTCTTTCGCTGCTTGACCAAATCTTGCCGCGGCGCTAACTCCACCCACGGCAACCCACAGACAACGATAGTATCACTGGACACAAACTTTGTAATCAACACAACCTATTCAAGCATACATAGGCGTAGGCGTCAACAACACCTCAACTGTCGTACCGTAGAGTTGCCCCATTAGACGCGGCACCACCACGCAGGACTTGGGAGCAGCGGTAACCAGGCAGCGACTCCCAAGTGTAGCCAAGACCCTCATGATAAAAGACACAGCTTGGACCTTAGTAACAGACGTGCCATACTAGACCCCAGCACATTAGTCCCTGCCGCTGGTGTGCTGTCGCGCGAGGCAGAGGCTGCATGGCGCTTGTAGTGGAGGAGTGTGCGTCCTAACTATCTGCCCTGGCGATACGCTAACGGTTGATGCAAGGATTGGTCTGGTGACTCCTTCCCGCAGCCTGGCACGCACACAAGCATCACGTATACTCATGCAAAACATTATATCGATACTGACTTTAGCGGTTGTTTCCAGCTTGAAATTCTACTGTAAATATATACATATATTTTAAAAGTGCCTAGTTCTGTTGTTATTTAGCGTGTAGTTCAGATTTAAATTGTACAAGCCATAAAATTTTAAGTCAATGTGTGGATGAGAACTCGTGTGATACCTAAGATAAAACAAGTCACAAATCACAGATGTATATAGTTCACAAAGTATTTTCTTTCGCTGTGCTCACCCGTCTGTTTTCATGAACCCTGTTGGACTTTTTCATTCATTGGTGAGCCACGTTTAGTTTGGATCCTGCGCAGTAATTCCAGGCAGCGCCAGTCGTAGCCGACAGTCCCTGCAGCTCCGCCTCCTTCAGGTGCTTCTGCTGAAGATACTCCATCTCCACCCACACACTTGCCTTCCACTCTTACCTTACCGTCCACTTCCCTATACTTTTCATTGTCTTTATTGCATCGAGCTTGATAGTTAATACAAAGGCAAAATGGAACCTCCTCCAGAGAAGGAAGAAAGCTTTTTGAGTCAGTTGAAGTACTACACCACACTCACGCTCGGCACCACCGCCTGCGTCTCCTCCTTCGTGTTCATGTTCATGATCCCCTGGGTGCTTGACCCTTCCATCTCGACGCTCATGGCGAACTTTGACCCTGATCCTGTGGTGTGCAAGACTGTCCGCTCGGAGCACGAGTGGGGCATGAAGAACTGCTCGTGGTCGTCCTGCAAGCATGGCTGCACCAGGGACATCTACGAGTGTGATCAGATCTACGTCAACTACATGCTAGTGCCCATGGCTGACTTCGAGGGCCAGGACATTGAGGATGACGATGAGCTGTGGGTGGGGCGCGGCCTGCCCCTCTTCATCAACATTAAGGCGTGCGGCTACCCACCCGCCACCAACTGCACCATCTTCAGCGACAACTTCTGGCCTGAGGGATCCATCTTCCCCTGCTACTACTCCCGCGCCGATCCTGACCTGGTCATTACCAACTACGATTGGAACAAGGAGGTGCAGTACATCATCATGGCGCTGCTCATCCCCAACATGCTGTGCGGCATCTCCCTGGGCGTGGTCAGTTACTGGTGGTACCCGGGCTGCCAGAAGCGGCGCTGCCAATACCAGCTGCCCCCGGACCAGGAAGACGCCTCGTGCAACATGGAGAACGAGGACGACGACGACGACGACGACCTGGATGAGGAGGACTGCGAGGCCGGGAGGGACCTTAGCAGGGAGGACAACGAGATGATGGACAAGAAGAACAGGAGCCACGAGGAGGAGAAGGACCGCGACACCTCCATCAACATGCCGGAAGAGTAAGCCTTTCTAACTCCTCTTTGTTCACACCATTACAGTAATCACGCGCTCAGACAACTCTCCTTCCCCTGACCTATACTACTTTTGATAGGCTCTAGTGAAAGTTATGGGGGTTTTCAAGGGTGCTATAATCATTCTAGTGACTATTTATACAATGTTGCTTCACTAGTGTAGAAAGCACCCTTGATAACCTGACTAACCATCACTGTGGCCTTGGAAAATAGTCCTGGAATCATATTCTGAAACACTTCTGCGCTACATCTCATCTACATTCAGAAGTCCCTAGTTGAAGTTACGCAGGTTTTCAAGGGAATTTATTTATTTTTTGTATGTATAGTTCTAGTAACATATTGATAAAAAGTGTCTTGACAACCCGACTTATCATCTCTGTGGCCTTCGAAAACTGTCGTGGTGAGAGAGCAAAGTGTTTCAGATTACGGACGTTGGGGATAAGTAAGAGTGCTTCACAATATGGGTTTAGGTATAGTATAGTATAGGTTCTAAGTGAGGAATGACTGACTCGCCACTCAGAAATATGATCTTGACGTCTTCTTAACGTAAATTATTTCCAATATTATTTAACCACCTTGCACGCAGATACTAAAGAGTGTCTGACTTTATGGACATGGATTTATAAAGAGTAGATTGAGTCCTGGTTTTGGAAAGTTTAATGAATAGAAACACTTGCCCTAGAGATTAATTATTCTTTATGTCAAGTCTCCATTCAGTGTTTCAGTGACTCACCAGCGACAAGGAGACAGTGTAAGGATGGTCAATGTGTTAAGTGTTTGTTTTTGTTCATTGATTCACTTGTTATTATGTCATTTTGCCGTCCCTCAATTTTCAGGACTCGCTTTTTTGTGTGTATGTCTTTTTTGTCTTTCTTTTTTTCATTTTATAATAGTAATGTTGGTATTTATTGATTATTAGCTTGTTTTGTATAGAAATTGATGTGTTTACTGTCACATATCGTCTCTCTCTCTCTCTCTCTCTCTCTCTCTCTCTCTCTCTCTCTCTCTCTCTCTCTCTCTCTCTCTCTCTCTCTCTCTCTCTCTCTCTCTCTCTGACGCAGTGTTATGATGTTTTAACCCACTGTACCTCCCTGACTCGTGCTCGTGTTTCCTGCAGGAAGGTGTGACTACTGGACGGCGGGGCTCTTGGTCAGGAGGGAGGGTGAACAAGGCGCGGTAGCCGGACCGTCACCACCACCACCACCGCCGCCGCCGCCGCCGCCGCCACGTCCCAGCTCCCTTTAACGGCGTGTTCACTTCGCCTTGCTCCTCCATCAGGCAATGCAGCTCACTCTTCCTGCCGTTCTCAAGAAGCTCCCGTTTATTAACATCTCTTTAGCATCCATTCAAGGAAATACGAACACATCAAGCCTTTTTATTATTTGTTTTTCAGCCGTCAGCACTGTCTGTTTCTTCCCCCCCGTGTCGTTATCTTCATTCGGGGAAACTGTCTCGTGATCATCGCTGACTGCCTCTACGTGTGTCCTGTCGGTGATCAGTGACGACAGCGGCCGCTAGATGGCAGCTCAGTGTTATGTTTGATGAAAGCTCCTGTTGTTTGAATATATTATACTCGTTACATATATGATACATTATAACATCTACTAATTCTTGTTCTGTACACACATATTCGAATACTTCACCAAGTCAAGCACCTCCTCTGCTGGTGCCTGTAACATTTCCTTCATTCCTTCATCACTGGTCTAGTCATAGTTGATCAAGTAGCATCCCACTTACCCGCTGTGTTGACCGTCTTTCGTCTCACGTCCTCTGGTCTGCTAAGAATCTGTCAGGTTTTATAAGGAGATTGTCAGCCAATCAAAGGACGTAAGATGGAGCGCGAAACACAATGGAAATGAATCCGAGTTACTAGATATCATGGCTACGACCACACACTTCGCTACCTGTTATGTTAGTCTACGTCACTGCCGCTCTCCAGCCATAGAATGTAAACAAGACTGATTCTCACGAGCAAAGGGTGACACCGAGACAGAAATAGAAACCAGATCATTATTTCATATTCGCATGAGACACGCTCACATGTTAGCCTTGTAATCACCATCATTTTTTCTCTCTGGCCTCGAGTCCCACGCTACCAGGGAACACAACAGGAGTTCGCACTATTGCTGAATATTTTACAATCAGTCAGTCAGTCAGTCAATCGCTTAGAGTCCAGCGTCCCACCTCTTGACGACTCAGATGCATGTGGCAGTAGACTTTGGAAACCTTCAGTATTTGTTAGATAGACGAGTGTGGCCAGAAGTTGCTGAACAGTATCCACTCCTATAGCTCTGTTATGTTAGCTCCATACTGTCCATCAGCTTGTGGCCGCCTCACTATACATATGTTCCGTGGCACCAGAGGATTTCATAGAATATATTGAAGCGTTATTGTTTCGCCCTCTTGGTCTCGACTCAAGCGGGAAAAGTATAACACTAGAGATTACATATGATTTCATAATGTAATTGGTTATATTTCTAGAAGCAAGTATATGCCGAGTCTATGCAGCTGTAAGGGTTAGACATCACATCAACTGCTCCCGCTTGACCCTCATGTATATAGGACACAGGACCCGAGTATAACACTGTCCTCCTCCAGCAGGCACGTCACGGCACACACGCCTCTCGGGTTCCCACTCACACCACTTTTCGCATGTATTTAGTAACCACTCGTAGATAAGAGAGTCTAAGGGCGCCCTCCCTCCGTCATGAGCCACAGGATTTGCTCAGTTGCTTGATATAACACGGCTTCAAAGGAAGGAGAAGCTCTGTATTCGTGCCAGTCAAGTCACTCGCTTCACCGCCGCGTGGACTCAAGTACCCAGATAAGGACGATCCCGTAGAGGACTTGGTCAGGAGATTGTGTAAGGTGTTAAGTCTTCATTTCCATGATTTTTCATCTTCTGACTTTTATGTGATGCTGCACGAACTCCCTCTCAGCAGACGAGGCAGTGTGGCGGGGTGTTGTGCTGTGGACTTTAGGCTGTGTTGTGAGGTACGCTAATGGCTGCATCACCTCACTCCTCCGATCTGATCCACGAGGCGGGGCTCTCAATCGTGTGTGTAAGTTGAGGTGTGCTTGGTAAACCCTGTCTTTCTGCACAAGCCTCGAAAAGGAGAGATGAAAGAAGAACAGTGTGGATTCTGCCGCTTCCTGGTCCACGTACAGGAAGGCACCACGTCACGATGGTTTACGTTACTTCACTTCGAATCGACTGCAGGCATTCATTATTGTTGAAAAATTGTGTTGTAATTTTCGTGATGACTTGCTTAGGTATATAAAGGTACAAAACCTCTACACAATTGAAGGATAAAAAGGAAAATCATTCTAGGGAGACGTATTGTTACAGTGGTTCAGAATTAGTACACGAGTCGTGGTTCCCAGCGAGGTCTTGCCTTCTTCCTTCCCCTAAACCCTATGTCAGACATGCTCTTATTTGTCATCTGTCACCACCTCCTGCAGGAGAGATTTTGTCCAGCAAACATTACATGAATTATTTCTCTCTCTCTCTCTCTCTCTCTCTCTCTCTCTCTCTCTCTCTCTCTCTCTCTCTCTCTCTCTCTCTCTCTCTCTCTCTCTCTCTCTCTCTCTCTCTCTCTCTCCACATAAAGGCTTTGCTCCAAGTAAGTCCTGCCGTAGGGCCTCGCCTGGGAACCACTCCACCAGAGGCTCGTGACTCACCGCGGGGCGCCACCCTCAATACCTGATTCTTAATAGCAACAAAACGAAGTATTTTGCACTACTGATTGACACAATATTATATTCTACTCTGGCCAATATTGATTTTGTAATTCATCAAATGTATATTTATTCTTTTAAGGTCATATATATATATATATATATATATATAATATATATTATATAGATATAGAATATCTATTATATAGATATAATATAGATATATCTATACACACACACACACACACACACACAACACACCCACACACAACCACACACACACACACACACACACACACACACACACACACACACACACACACACACACACACAGGGAAGGTCACAAATTCTGTTTGAAGTTGGTAGGCCGTGGCCCCGTCCCCCGCGGACAGCCGCACTGCAGGGTGCCATGACAGTGGCGGCGCTCCTCGGGGTGATCGGCAGCTAGCAGCAGGGCGGGGCGCTGGCCGGGGCGCGGAAGGGAGAAACCCGGAGTGTCTGGTTTGTTGTTTTGTAAATTTATATAACTCATCTCCCGGTCTGGCTTGAGATCCCAAACTGGTCCCTGTTTTGTGAGAGCAGTAACACTCTTCACTCTTCACCATGCAGCCACCGGCGGTTGGTTTGTCAAGTTGGAGAAGCTTTCAGCAGGCTAGAGCTGTGGATTCTTACATTCACCATACTCTACAACGCTCATAGTTGTTTGACCATAACATTATACACATGATACATTTTTTGGAGGCGTGCATGCCCGCAGTATACACGATAACGCTATGATGAAACTATCTTGCAGATAATGCTGTTAAGGCCCGCCCTGTAATCCACTATTGACAAGAAGCAAACAGTATATCTTTACCTGGTGCTATCATTTCTGTGAGGACTAACACCAAATTTCTGAACTATTCTTGTAAATCGGAACAATTTGTTGTAAGTACATTAAACATGTGTTACAGGTTTTATCTGTCCAGTGTTTTCACATTATCACATTCTTCTAATGTATATCATTGATGCATTGCATTCTATTTATCAGATTTCCCTCAAAGATAGATTATATGATATATTATAGCCGCCAGGATGTGTTGTTTTGTTTTTGACGATTTCAATATATTATATATTTATTACTTACTTATTTCAAATACATCTGCACAATATTTGTGCTTGTTAATGCTTGAATTTCTACACAAAGTTTGCAATAAATATTGCTCAAAATACTATATGATTTATCCCCTGAAGTGAGAGTTAGTGACAGGTGATGAGAGGACACACGAGCCGCTGTGCATGCAGACTGGGACAGATCAAAATCGATGAAACTACACAAGTAACGGTAAGTGAGAGGCGGAGATAAAGCACCCATCTATAGAATGCGAGTAATTTTATTACAATTTGTTTATCATACCTGACAGGAGGACATATTCACTAATGACATATAGATTACTGAAGGAAACATTGCAGGATACTTATAAACATCATAATGCAAATATTTGACCTGCTTGGTCAGCCACGGCCAGTCAGCCTTGTCAAGAAACACCGTATTTAAGGTCATTACTACGAAACAGGGAAGAAGAAGAACATTAATACGAAAGACATAATAAGGAGAGAAGATAATAACTCAGGAATTAATTAACTCAGAACAAATTGTCGTTTAATTTGCTGTGTGTTTGAAAATATGAGGAAAGAATTATGATGCTTTTTTCAGTTTTTTTTTTTTTTTGTTTTAAGTTTTTCTTTGCTTTTCCTCTATTTTTGCTTTTTTTCTCTGTTTTTCATTTAATTTTCGATAATCTAAGAAAATATTTTTCTTCACTTTTCGTCTATTTTCTCTGATTATCGTATTTCGTTCAGTGTTCGATCGTTTCAGTGAACTGTGTCATGTCTGGCTTGATAATTTGTCCCTTTTTTCTATCATCCTTTTACCTCATTAATCATCGTCCCATCACTTTCATAACCCACTAGATTAACAAAGAAATACCCAAATTAACCTTCCCTTTCCTCATTCCTTCACATTTTCTGGACGTTAATAGATAAATAACAATAAATATACTCTTACTGCGCAATTAGCCATTCACATCTCCGAATGGGAAGAGGAAACAGGAAGGCGACTGAGGGTTCACTTTAGTGCCCCACCAGTCGTCATGGAGGAAGGATACACGCCCCCTTAGCCTCCCTTAATTAACACCACCACTATCACCACTCGAGATTAATTAATTAAAGGTTAGTACTGAATAATTGGCTTGAGAGAAAGTGAATATAATGATTTTAAGGTTCCCTGGAGTGAATATATATATATATATATATATATATATATATATATATATATATATATATATATATATATATATATATATATATATATATATTTAAGTTGCAAGTGGCTTTTGTATTGAACTGTGTTGCTAATTGTGAATGTTTTGTGGTAATTAAGGTTGTAATTACGAACTGTGGTTGTTAGTGTGGTGAAGTGATTAGCTACGGTAGTTATAAGTAGTTAAGGTGTTGTGGTGACATTAATTCATCATTGTTAGGTAATGAAGTGATAGTTTAGTGGTTATTGCTGGGTAATTAGTGTGCAGTAGTTAAGGCTTGTTAAGGTATTGGCTAATTGGTATCTTCATAGTTAGAGTAATAGTCGTTGCTGATAGTTTAATAGTTTATTCTGCTTATTATTCATTTTTTACAGCTTCACAAACTCACGTGGGGATTAAAATAGTACAGACTCTGGCCATTAATCTTCTCACCTCCATAGACCCTTGCTAATGTCCGTAAAAGTGTCTAATCACACCCACAACTCGAGGTAGAAATGTCTCAGTAGTACTGAAGGGGTTAAAATCGTACAGACTCTGGCCCTTAATCTTCTCACCTCCATAGACCCTTGCTAATGTCCGTAAAAGTGTCTAATCACACCCAAAACTCGTGTTAGAAATGTGTCCCAGTAGTGAAATCCATCCCAGTGGTGTGGGTGGGGGGTGGTGGAGGGAGGAAGAGGCGGAAGGTGGAGATAATGGGGGTGGAGCGGCGAGAGACGGAGAGGAGGGAGGGAGGGAGGGAGGAAGAGGGGGAGAGGAGGGTGGAGAGGGGAGGGGAAGTGAGGAGGAAAGGAGAGGAGGAGGGGGTGGGAGGTAGAGGAAGAGGAGGAAAACGGGAGCACACATGCACGCCGCGCGCGCGCGCGCGCGCACACACACACGCACAGAGAGAGAGAGAGAGAGAGAGAGAGAGAGAGAGCGCCTCTCCCTCCCTTCCTCCCTCCCTCCCTGTCTTGTCCTGTCCTGTCCTGAGGCTTCTATTCCAAAGGTGCACCAGTGGTTGTCTTGGCATTGTCTCTATCAGCCAATCTGTCTACACTGTCGCTATCAAGCATGGTATAGTCAGTCACAAGCCCCATCACTATCAGCCACTATTTCTCGAGGTTGGAGGAAGAACAATCATCACTGCACTGTCAGGGTTTGCTACAGTAACACTAGATACTGTCAGTCAGGGTGGGCAAGAGTGTAGCCAGGTAGGTATGAGCGGCCACCTTCACCTGCTGCTGCTGCTGCTCCGGGGTGGACATGTGTGCCTCACTGCCTCACTTCCACTGCGGCTGTGAAGGCATTCATTGCACAGTAACGTGAAGGAAGGCCCTCCCTCTGTTTGGCTGCTGTTGCTGCTGTGGTGCGGGCCATGGGGACTTCAAGGAGGAGGAGGTCCCCCCACACTGCCCTTCTTACCCTTACCCTTCTCCTAGTGCGCTCACATCATTATTTCATCCCTCACGTTTGGCGAACTCTTTCCAACTTTCAGGTGACTGGCAACGAGTGGGATATTTATTTTCACAGATTTTGTTGATTTTGGCTCTCTCTCTCTCTCTCTCTCTCTCTCTCTCTCTCTCTCTCTCTCTCTCTCTCTCTCTCTCTCTCTCTCTCTCTCTCTCTCTCAGGGTTAAGTAAAAGGCTGTTTTTTTTCCTTTTCTGAGAATAGGAGAGGTGAGAAAGATAGAAAATTCGAGTGTTTTTCCTTTTTCTTTATTATAAGTTAGCTTTGGTATAGAATTGTTTGTTTTGTATTCATTTATTTAATTATCGTTTTTCTTATGTTGTATTTTCATTCATTCCATTTTTTTCATTACAGGGAGGAAGAAGAAGAGAAGGGAAGGAAGAGGAGGAGGAGGAGGAGGAAGAGAAAGAGAATTGAGAAAGAAGAAACTAAGTAAGTGAAACTATTATTATTATTTTTATTTTTATCAAAGGTTTATTGTACATGCATACATACATATATACATAATTATAGACTATGAACATCCATACATAATATATACATAACCATAGACCAAGACAGTGAAAGTGAAAATAAGATCTACAGTTAAAAAATAGGAAAAAAAGATAATTAATGTTGAGAAAGTAATTAACTGAATTCTCTAACAAACATGAATGTAAAAGAAAAGACAAGACAAATCAAACTATGATATATTGAGGAATGAACACTTTGCGCTCTCTCTCTCTCTCTCTCTCTCTGGTGGTGATAATGATGATGATTTGAAAAGATAACATTAAACTTAAAAATAACACACACACACCCTCTCTCTCTCTCTCTCTTGTGGTGATGATAATTTGAAGAGAACATTAAACTTAAGAATAACACACACACACATACAACACTCTCTCTCTCTCTGTGTGTTTAGTAAAAGGCTGTTTTTTCCTTTTCTTTCAGTTAGGTTTGGTATATAACTTTTCTTGTGTGTTCATTTATATAATACAAAAATAACCTGAGAAAATACAATAATTCTTTTCTTTCTACAGGGAAGAGGAGGATGGGGGAAGGAGGAAGAGGAAGAGGAGGGAAGGAAGGAGGAGGAAGAAGAGAAGAGGAACAGGAAGAGGAGAGGAGAAAAAGAAAATATTCCAGAGTGTTTTTCCTTTTCATTATTTATTATAAGTTAGCTTTGGTATAGAATTGTATATATTTTGTATTCATTTATTGGGTTATTATTTTTTTCATGTTATTTTTCTATTCATTCTTTTTTTCATTACAGGGAGGAAGAAGAAGAAGAGGGGGGAAGAAGAAGAGGGAGGAAGGAAGATGAGGAAGAGGAGAGGTGAGAAAGATAGAAAATTCGAGTGTTTTTCCTTGTTCTTTATTATAAGTCGGCTTTGGTATAGAATTGTTTGTTTTGTATTCATTTATTTAATTATCATTTTTCTTGTTATTTTTTCATTCATTAAATTTTTTTCATTACAGGGAGGAAGAAGAAGAGAAGGGAAGGAAGAGGAGGAGGAGGAAGAGGAAGAGGAAGAGAATTGAGAAAGAGAATATTCCAGATTGAGGAACAGTGAAACTAAGTGAAACTATTATTTTTTTTTTATTAAAGGTTTATTGTACATACATACATACATATATACATAATTATAGACTTTGAACATTCATACATAATAAATACATAACCATACACTAAGACAGTGAAAGTGAGAATAAGATCTACAGTTAAAAATAGGAAAAAAAGATAATTAATGTTGAGAAAGTAATTAACTGAATTCTCTAACAAACATGAATGTAAAAGAAAAGACAAGACAAATCAAACTGTATTGAGGAATGAACACTTTGCGCTCTCTCACACCACCACAAC
>CM035186.1:2857449-2869577 GCA_020233015.1 Callinectes sapidus | reverse complement strand
GAAAGACACTGACCTCAGCGCCAGTGTCGATGAGGAACCTTGTCTTGGAGAGTGGATCGAAGATGTGGAGCAGCGTCGAAGCACAGCGAACATTATGCGCCGCTAATGCTCGCTGGGCAGGTTTAAAGGATCCGTGGTGAAGTTGCAGGGCGACTGGCATTTGCGGGCCTCTCTAACAAACGTGCGGTGGTAGTAGCAGGTGCCGGAAGAAGTGGAAGTGGCACGGGAGGCGCTGGCGGACCTGCTGCTGGAGCGGGAGCGTCGCCTGAAGCGTAGTAGAGTCCTAGCGCGGGGACGACTGTCAAGACGGCGAGTGAGGTTGCTGACCTGGAGCGCCAGTTGTGAGACTAACTGGGCGAGATGAGAGTCTGCCTCCGGCTGCACAGTAGCAGAAGCAACCGAAGGGTCAGGTGGAAGAGTCACCATGAAGTCGTCAGCCAACTGAGCAATCTCTTCCACTGACAGCTTGTCCTTCACGCTGAAGAGGCTGCGTTGTGTGGCGAGGGGCAGCCGCTGGTAGTACAGGTGGTGGAAGAGATCCGTGTCGAACGCACTGTACTTGTCGCCCAACAGCTTCTTCATGCGTCTGAGGAGGTCTGAGGGCTTCTCGTCACCGAGCTCCTCCTTGCTCAGCAGTTCCTGGAGACGGGCGGTGACGGTAGACTGCAGGCGAGTCAGGACAGCAGCCTTGAGGTCATCGTATGGTGTAATGGAAGCGGCTGCGTTGCTGATGACGTCAGAAACCTTGAACAGGACGTCAGGAGGAAGGAGGGCCGTGGCATGAGTAAACTTGGTAAGGTTCGCCATGATGGAGGCAGCTTTGAAGTTACACTCGATGATGGCAAACCACATGGCCGGGTCCTGGTTGCATAAAGGAGGTGCCCGGAAGGCCACGTGCGCCGAGAGGGACGAGGGCGCAGTAGGGTCCGTGGCTACCATGGAGGCAGGTGCTGTGGACGTCTGCTGTCTGCGTCTGCTGGTGGTGTGAGGTGAGGAACCACAGCAGAGTCAGAGACGTGCATAAGCACAGGCACGTGCAGAGGAAACTGTTTTGGCACTAACGCACTCCTGAGTTTTTCAATGCACTGCAGGAGGCGGTGGGGTTAGGTCTGGGTACAGGGGAACACTGAGTAATCCCGAGCGGCGGGGGATTACTGGGAACACTTTCTGGACACTGAGCACACTGCGAGTAATCCCGGGCGGTCGGGGATTACTGGGGACACTTTCTGGACACTGGGCACACTGCAGGTAATCCCGGGCGGTCGGGGATTACTGAGGGCACAATCTGGACACTGGGCACACTGCGGGTAATCCCGGGCGGTAGAGGATTACTGGGGATAAATCCTGGGCACAAGGGAACACTGTGGGTAATCCCGGGCGGTAGGGGATTACTGGGGATAAATCCTGGGCACAGGGGAACACTGCGAGTAATCTTGGGCACTGTCAGAGTAAATTCTTGGCACTGAGAGCACTGAGGGCAATCCTGGGCACTGTCAGAGTAAATCCTTGGCACTGGGAGGAGCTGGCGTAAGTGTAGCTACCAACTCACTGGGGCGCGGGATGGCGAAGGAAGCACCACTGCGCCAAGGTGCGTGGCTGGCTGAGTCTGGCCACAAGGGAAGATGCCAGAGCGTCAGCAGGACAGGAGGCAGCGTCACAGGGCAGGGAGCAGCGTCACCATGCAGTGGCCAGCCCTTATAACCTCTCTTTTAAAGGGCCAGAACGTATCCTGGACGGATACGCCGTGTTTAGTCCGTTAAGGGACTAGCTAGCCCGAAAAGTTTTTCCGTTATGGTCCCATACCGATAAGGACTTATGAGCGATATTGCCTTCTCTTGAGAGAACGGAAACGACAGTTTACATCTGCCATTCTCTCTCTGTTTATTCACCCGAAACTCTACAAGGTCATTGTGCGCTGCAACGCAACCAACATTTTACAATTACAAATTATATATACATATATACATAAAGTGCGTGTGTGTTTTCTGTGTCTGTGAAAGATGTGTAACGCACCCAACAATTTACAATTACAAATTATATATACATATATACATAAAGTGCGTGTATGTTTTCTGTGTCTGTGAAAGATGTGTATGTAAAAGAGAAACAGCCGATGTATGTGTTTGTTTGTGAAAAGAAGGTGTAGAGTAGAAATAATTGGTGTTTCTAGGTAGAGAAAATAAATGTGTTAAGAGAGTTACCCTTGAAAGAGAGAGTTAAGAGAGTTACCCTTGAAAAAAAATCTGAATACTACCTACAAAAATTTGCAAGTTTTAGACTCAACACTAAAAAAATCTGGGAACTAATTAAAGAGATAAAAAGCACAAAAAATAATCAGAATACAGCCTCCCACACCCTAAACTACAATGACACAGTCCTCAACACTCCTCATGAAATCTCAAATGCCTTCAACACTTCTTTTTCCCAAATAGCACCCGAACTTAGCTCCCAACTTCCTAGAGCTCAAAACTCACACACATCTTATCTACAAGGTAATTTTCTCAGTTCTATGAATATTCCCTTAGTGGCTGCAAATGACACTGTAAAAGCTATTACAGCACTAAAAAACAAAAAAAGCAATGTTGATGAAATACCTGTGATAATAATCAAAGAAAACAAAAATCTCTTAGCAGAACCACTCTCAAAATTGTTTAATGATTCAATCAAAGATGGAGTTTTTCCTACTAGATTCAAGTTAGCAAAAATCATTCCTATTCATAAATCTGGCAGCAAAACTAAGGTCTCAAACTACCGACCAATTTCTATTTTATCTGTGTTTTCGAAAATCTTTGAAATTATAATGAAAAATTTCCTCATGAGCTACCTTAGTAAACAAAAAATCTTGAATAATAGACAATTTGGTTTTCGTCCAGGTCTAAATACTTTTGATGCCATAAACCTGTTTACGTCAGACCTTTACAATGCCCTCAATAACCACAAGTCTATCATATCCATTTTCATAGATTTTAGCAAAGCCTTTGACACGGTTGACCCTAACATTCTCGTAGACAAATTACAACACTATGGTATCCGCGGCTGTGTACAGAAATGGTTCAAATCTTATTTAACTGGACGATCTCAATTTACTTCATACAACAACTCCAAGTCTACCATCAAACCCATACAACTTGGTGTGCCACAAGGAAGCATTCTAGGTCCTATTCTTTTTCTACTATATATTAATGATATCTGCTATGCATCAACAGCCCTAAGCACAATTCAGTTTGCTGATGACTCCACCTTGTATATGATTGGTGATAACCCTACTGACCTCATAAACAGAGCAAACCGAGCATTATCTGCATTTGCTGAGTGGTGCCTTGCAAATCGTCTAACAATTAACACCACTAAAACCTTTTATATGCTATTTACAAACACCACCACCAAATACCAACCATTACCCAGACTCGCCATATTAGATGAAGATATAACTCAAGTTTATAAGACTAAATTTCTCGGAATCACATTTGACAAAAATCTTACCTTTAAATACCACATATCAAACCTCTGCCTTAAATTATCTCGGTCAGTTGCTCTATTACTGAAAATAAAAAACTTCGTAACAATAGAAATTATGAAGATTATGTATTACGCCCATATATTCCCACACTTAATTTACTGTAATCCTATCTGGTCTACCACCTACCCATGCCATCTACAAAACCTGAACATTCTCCATAAAAAAATAATTCGAATAATGTCAAACAGTGATTTTCTCCAACACACACCTCCACTCTTTAAAGACATGAATATCCTTCAACTCACTGACTTGTCCAACTTCTCCATTGCATCTTACATGTTCAAACAGATAGCCTCCAACAGTACCAGTACTCTGACTCAAACCCATAATCACTCCACACGCAACAAGCATTCTCTACAAATTCCTCACCACAGTCTAACTCTCTTCCAACATTCCCTCATGTTCAAAGGCCCTAAAATATGGAATAGCATTCCAACATATGTAAAAGAATCAGTGAGCCTAAACACCTTTAAAAGAAAACTAAAAGATCACTTACTATTATCCTACTGACACTTTCTTTTATATAGTGAAAACTGTTTATATCCTTCACCGTCTTTTTCCTATGTTGTAAACTACTCCTAAGAACATATATGTTTACCCAGCCATTAAATATCCTACAACTATGTCACCCTAATACAGCCACATATTAATGTTCAGATCTGTCCTTTTATTTTTAATGTAAAAGTATTGCTTTTGTTTTTTCTCTCTTACCTGTCTCTAAACCATTAAGTCATGTTTGCATATATGTATTTTTTTTCTACTTAATGTCTATTTTACCTTATTTTAGTGCTTAGTTTTAAGTGTGCCCAAAAAGCTTGTGCTTGTAAAGGGGCTGTTTGTCTCCATGAAATTTATTATAAATTATTTATGTTCTACAGACAAACATAATAAAGTGTTTAAAGTGTTTAAAGTGTTTAAAGAGAGAGAGAGAGAGAGAGAGAGAGAGAGAGAGAGAGAGAGAGAGAGAGAGAGAGAGAGAGAGAGAGGTATGGTCATGTGCGTAAATGATTTCTAAACCCAAAAAATAAAAAAAAAACCCTCTTAACCTTAACCTAATATTTTGCCCCCCTCCTAAACCCACCTTCCTAACAGTAGCCGCTTCAATATGGCCCACGTCAGGGAAGGCAAGAAGGTTAGGGGCCATTTAAGTGAGTCTGGCGGCCACGAGGCAAGCAGCGGAATCACCACACACTGAAACCAAGTGCCAAACAGTGGTGCGTCCGTCTTGCCGCCCACCGAACCACCACCCAGCAGTGTCTTGTTCACAAACACCATGGAGATTGACACTACCCTGCGAAGGAAAGAGAGAGAGTAATTTTCTTCTTGTTTCTGTTTCTTCCTACTTCTCTTCTTTGGCAAATGATCTCTTTTCTTCAATCACACAGAGACTACAACTATAAAATAAACAAGCAAAACACACAGAAAAACCCACAACGAACCAGTGAAAAAAAAAATACAATAAATAAAATAATACTTGTTGTGAAAGAGACAAACTTCACCTAACCTAATTAAACTTAACCTAACCTTATTAAAACTAAAAACGAAAATAACAAGCAAAACACACAGAAAACCCCACAACTAACCAGTGAAAAAAGTAATAAAAAAAATAATACTTGTAGTGAAAGAGACATACTTCTCCTAACCTAATTAAACTTAACCTAACCTTATTAAACCTAATTAACAAAATAAACGAGCAAAACACGCAGAAAACCCAATAACTAACCAGTGAGAAAAATGAAAGGATAAATAAAATAAAAAAACCACAAATAAGGCCAATACATAAATGGAAAATAAATAAATAAAACCCAATACAGAGAAGGTCCATAAGAAGCCAATACAGAAATACACATCAAAAATACAACCAATACATAAGCACAGAGACACAGAAAACCACCACAAATAGCCAATACATAATCCTAATACCTTCCACTCCCAAAATCAGCTGATCGAGAAAAACATTGTGTCATCGCCTCACATCCCCTATTTAGACCCCAATGGTTGCTTTTCAGTGGGGTTATTTAGCAATTTCCCGTGTCTGTATAGCTTGTGTGTTGGTTTGAGGTGGTGTGTGGTAGAGAGAAAGGTCGATAATGGCTTACACGAGAAGTATTCTTCTTGCCAGCTGGTCTGTGTCTCTCTTTCTCTCTCTCTCTCCCTCGTAAGAATATGGTGGTGGTCAGTGGAGGATGTTTTTAAATCTTGATTTGACTCTTTTTGTCAGATGATCTTTTTCCCCACAAGGGCGTGATGCTATGGAAGAAAAAGATATGGTAAGTTAGTTTTAATACGTTTCTATGGTTTAAAAAGAGGATAAAGTAGGTTTTTACAAAGATGTGATATATTTCAGCTGCTTTCTCTCATGTATATATTTCAGCTTCCATCAATAGTTGAAGGAAAACAATATATATGAAACAGACAGACAGAGAAAGAGAGAGACAGATAGACACATTGGTTATGGTTATTACATTTAGAAATAACAAGAGTACTATAGCAGTTTCCAGTGGCATTTTGTGGAAGAAAATGGAAATGATTTCATTAGGTGCCGCAACAGCTTAGGTCATATGCAAGGATATTAGAATTCTTGGTCATATGGCACCAATAGACACACACACACACAATCATTGTGTCTTGCTGATGGAAGAAAGGATAGAATTTATGACCGAATAATAACAACTTTACTTTCAAATCTTAGGTTACGTTAGAAGTCCAACAGTAAAGAGAACATAATCATTAAGAAATAAACAAGGCAGCAAATAGCTTACCTTGTCCTTGGCTGTCTTGCCACGGCCCAGCAGCTGGCTAGTCACGGGAACTGAAAGGACGGTGGAGGAGGCGCTGAGGCAGATGAGAAGCATAGTAACAATGTTGATAAGTAAACAGTATTCACACAGACAGCTGATTCTGATACAACACAAGAAAATACAAGGGAAGCTGCAAGAAGATAGCAGATCTGCAGGTGGAAGGTCCTGCATCAAACATAAATATACCGATATATTTCCACCTCTCATCTCCAGCCTATTGACTCAGCACTCACTCACACACACTCACACACGCACGCACGCACGCACGCAATACACACACACACACACACACACACGCAAACACGGTAAACATACAGTAAATCATGATATAATATGCAAGATAAGAGTCAGGAAGGCAAGGGAGCAGGGCCCGCCATTATGACGTCACAGCTGATGACGTCACAGCCTAGCCCGTGCTCTAAGTTGACTGTCTATATTTACGTACGTATTTTAGGGGAGAGACCATTTTAAAAATGACCTTTCGAAAAAACGCTTTCAGACCAAAGATTTGGCCATATTCCGGCTGGATAAATACTCTAACTAATGCCCAAAATACAAACAAACTCTAAACAACAGTAATTGTAAAGAATTTCCACTAGAAAAGAAGTATTTTATAAAAATAGGACCCTTTTTAAAACTCGTTAAATACTCGATCACTAACCCTTGAAAGAAACCAAAAACAACTTCAAAAGACTTGACTAGTTATTTTCAATTATTTTCAACACTTTGGAGTGAGTTAGAGGCAGAAATAAATCATTCACAGGCTGATAAATAAATAATTAATGCAATTTTAACACCGCTACAAAAAAAAATTTCCCTCCACTGATTTCACTGAGCTTTACGCACAAAACATAGTTTGATATGGACTATCTTTGGCAATTCATAAGAACTTGATAATGCCTCAAATAAAGAATGGTCTTGGGCGTTCCAATTATTTTGGCGCAAAAAGCCGCCCTTATTTACGATCATCATAACGCCAAACACAGCTATCTCCACCCCCCACACGCAAGACAGACCTTCAAAACAGCCCACAGTACTCATCGAAAGCATTAAATTTTACTGTTGAGCCCAAATAAATAGTCCAGGCATAAATGAAAATATCCTTAAATATGAGCCGGATAGCGGGCGGCCGCGGGCGGCGGGGGTGGCGGCGGGGGCCCGGGGTTTGCTATCGAACCCCCCCTCATATCTCACTTAAACCTTCACTAACCTTAAACTCGACCACGAAAGCTATGTCTCAATGGCTAATATGAAAGTTTAGTACCATGGCTGCATTCTGTGGCAAGATGAGCCTATAATAATGAGAGATAAGGCTGAAAATGACCGATGAAATGAGGCGCCGGGGTCTGTGGAGGGATAGCCCCCCCATCCTGACTGGCCTAAGTAAACATTGGCACCGTAAGGCTTCTGTCACACCGCTTTGTAGTCACCTTGATATCGTAGTCCAGCCCCTGTGATTCCAACTTGCAGCTTCAGTCCAGTAATTAGATGACTTGAACACTTTAAAGCACTCGTGAAACACTGCTAGTCACTGTAAAAATCATCTTCATATGTCACTAGAATGCTAAAACACTCCTGTAATCTCATTAGTCACTTTCACCACAGTTTTTTTGGTAGAAATCGTCTTAATTTGCCATTGGAATGGTAAAATCGCTTCAACCAGAGGCTTTTCAATGGGTTAAAAGTAGCTAATCTACCCCACCTTCACCCACCAAACACTGGGCAACCAGTTGTTGGCTGGCTGGCTAGCTGGCTGGGCAGACACCACACCAGCCCAGCCGCCCCTCCCACCCCACCCTTGGTGTCTGCTGGCCGGGAAAGTGCTTGCTTTGAAAGAAACATAATTCTGAAAGACATACATAGTATGTCTATAGTACTTCAGTGGCCCAACTATAGTACACCACTCTCGTCCTAAACACAGCTGGAGTGGACAGCCGCCTCAAAACAGCACAAGTTGTAACCATGCGACTTATAGACCACTGGCGGGGTGACACTGACCGTCCTACCTATCCACGGGGTGTACAGCGGCAGCAGCAGGACGACTGACTGGCCCAGCTACACCCAGCCTGCCAGGCCTGCCCCTCCCACCCCCACCACCACCAAGCCGCCACCGCCACGTCAGCCAAAAAACAAACAATAGACACACTACATGCCTGGTGGGATCAAGTTCCCTTCCAAGAAATTAATCAAAGAAACTGGGATGGGCAGACACCACACCAGCCCAGCCGCCCCTCCCACCCCACCCTTGGTGTCTGCTGGCCGGGAAAGTGCCTGCTTCGCTCCACCTCAGCAGCAGTCACTATTGGAAAGAAAGGAGACAAGAACTGAAACATTGCAAAACTGGGAGGGATTTCACTACTGGGACACATTTCTACCGCGAGTTTGTGAAGCTGTAAAAAATGAATAAACAAGCAGAATAAACTATTAAACTATCAGTAACGACTCTTACTCAACTCTGAAGACACCAATTAGGTAATAATACCTTAACAAGCCTTAACTACTGCACGCTAATTACCCAGCAATAACCACTAAACCACTTCAAACTATCGCTTAATTACCTCACAATGATGAATTAATGTCACCACAACACCTTAAACCACTCCTAACTGCCACAGCTAATCACTTCACCACACTAACAACCACAGTTCCTAATTACAACCTTAATTACCACAAACTATTGACAATTACCAACACAATTCAGTACAAAAGCCGCTTGCAACTTAACGAATCTATACCAATTCACTCCTGGGAACCTTAAAATCATTACGATATTCACTTTCTCTCAAGCCAATTATTATTCAGTACTAACCTTTCATTCATTCATCTCGAGTGGTGATAGTGGAAGAGGAGGAGGACGAGGCTGGGGGCGAATGTCCTTCCTCTATGACGACTGGTGGGACACTGAAGTGAATGAACCCTCAGTCAGTCAGTCTCCTTATTAATCCTGTTGCTTCTTCCCATTCGGAGATGTGAATGGCTAATTGCTCAGCAGTAAGAGTCTCTATTTATTGTTGTTATTTGTCTATTAACGTCCAGAAAATATAAAGGAATGGGGAAAGGGAAGGTTAATTTGGGTATTTCTTTAATGTAGTGGGTTATGAAAGTGATGGGACGATGATTAATCGGGTAAAAGGATGATAGAAAAAAAAGGACAAATGAGCAAGCCAGACATGAAACAGTTCACTGAAACGATCGAACACTGAACGAAACACGAAAATCAGAGAAAGTACACGAAAAGTAAAGGAAAAATGAAGTAAAACCCTCTTATGTTTTCTCAGATTACCGAAAACTAAATGAAAAACAGAGAAAAAGGCAAAAAATTGAGGAAAAGCAAAGAAAAACAGGAAAAAACTTAAAAAAAACATGATAATTCTTTCCTCATATTATCAAACGCTCAGCAAATTAAACGACACTTTGTTCTCAGTTAATTAATTCCTGTTATTTATTATCTTATCTCCTTATTCTGTCTTTCGTATTATTCTTCTTCTTCTTCTTCTTCTTCTTCTTCTTCTTCTTCTTCTTCTTCTTCTTCTTCTTCTTCTTCTTCTTCTTCTTCTTCTTCTTCTTCTTCTTCTTCTTCAGCAGAGGTGGCTCTGCTTGGACGTCCTGGGAACTCGTCTAACTACTCGTTCAAGGATAATGATGAATGTGTGTGTGTGTGTGTGTGTGTGTGTGTGTGTGTGTGTGTGTGTGTGTGTGTGTGTGTGTGTGTGTGTGTGTGTGTGTGTGTGTGTGTGCGATGAACAATAAAATATAAAAGTGCTAGTTATTTTTAATAGTAGCAAAAACATCAAATAGCATCTACCATTAGCTACACAGATTTAAAACACTGAACATTTGAAAGAAAACTTTTTAAGATACAAATTCATGTATCATTGATTGAATTATGTGCGAATCATTATGTATGCATTGTAACTGTAAACTCTCAACACAATTCAGTTATCGTTTTCCCAAAATCTTTGGCACTTTCTGAACGTAAGTTTCATCTTGACTGCACGCACATGCTATGTGTTCGTTCACTAATACCTCTTGCGATATCGTTTCGGAACCCTTGATGTAAAATGCGAGGGCTTTTCGCTTCTGAATTTTCACTGGTTGACACTTCCCTTTCGGCACGCCCATGGCAGCGTTTCCACAGAAACTGGATGCTCCACTGCAACGGTTGATGGCGACCACCCTAGGGAAGAAATCCTCATCAGCCAGTGAATCATGGAACTCCAACTCTCCCTCGAGCCGCACTATAGAAAGCACGGGTTTACACTTCAACTTGTCTAGGTCAGTCTTCTGCTGGATGAATAACTCCCTTTCTTCCATGTTCTTCTTGTTTGGTGCACAAGAAACTCTCGATAAACATACTGTGGCCATGAGAATTAGCGCAACCCACACCCCCACTGGCGTAAGTCGCTGATAACTCTGTTCGCCAGGCATCTCTTGTTGCTCGTGGCTCGTAATCAGCAATCAGTGCAGGCAGGATTATGCTGGGTGACGGCTGCGGCAAGAGTGATGACGCTCGCTGACCACATAACTTAATATAGGGATCGTACATGGTAAGTTTTTAGCAATGATGTAAGATTTTGTCGGATGTTAGATGTTTAGCTGGAAAGGAAGTAGTTGCCAGCAAGTGACAAAAGTAACTAAGCTCATTGCATATTCTAGATAAGTGAAAGACGTGCATTTTAAGTAATAAAAACTCATCTAATTTGCATTCGGTTTCCGAAAAAATTTCCAAGACGAGAGTAATGAATATTCAAAAGTTTTCCGTAGTAAAGACAAAGTGTACATCGTTTCTAGAAATGACATAAAATTTGGCGTTTGACATTTCGAAAAAGCAGTATAAGATATGAAAAATAAAAACAAATGAGAAATTCCTCCTCTTATTTTTAGAAATATGAGTCGTGTTACAGGATGCTCATCCGCAGGAGCGCCTAGTTGTGGCACCCTTTAAAGGATTTCAAGATAGGCTAGAATGTTCCAAACCAAGTAATGGCTAAGATACGTATACCCTTCCTAGTACCTAACGTCACCTACATACTATAACGTAGATACTATCAATTATTCATTGGTGGCATCAAATAGGCTATGTGAAGTCCCATGACGAGTGTGACGTAGGGAGGCGTGATCATACAGCCACACCCGTTGGCGCCAACACCTATTATGTACCTATACTTATATATACACATATAAGAATGGTTAAGGAATTAATTATATGTACAATGCATTTTTACTATAAGGCACCGTTACACACGGATCACTCAGCACCAAGAGAACAACGTGTAATACCATTTAGCCAAGAATGACAGCTGGCCAAATGTCGAGCAGGATCACCTTTCCTCCTCACGAGTGTTAGGTACCTACTGACACATGGAAGGCGAGACTTCCGTTCTCAAGTAATTTGGTGCTTAGTAAATTATCAAGCTTTCTTTTATCTTTCTCTGAGTTCACTTCTCTCCTCCCATAACAATGCATTCATAAGAGACAGAAAGCCACACGTACTCGCATACACAGCCAAAATTCTCAACCTGGCTCTTCTTAGCTCTCCTCTTTGCATTGTAGGAGTGCAGCCGCAGAGAACTTTCATTTTACAGCGACAAATAGCCAATGCAAAATAGAGATATGAATAGGCCGATGAGTGGCCATGACTGGTGAGAACATAATCAAGGCAGATGGAAATACAGAAGCAGGGAGTGAGCTCCAGAGTTTACCAGAGAAAGGGGTGAAATACTGAGAATACTGGTTAACTCTTGCATTACAGAGGTGGACAGAATAGGGGTGAAAGGAGGAGGCAAGTCTTATATATATATATATAT
>CM035186.1:2843428-2857081 GCA_020233015.1 Callinectes sapidus | reverse complement strand
GTGTGTGTGTGTGTGTGTGTGTGTGTGGTTAAGATACAGTTTTGGAGAACACCATGATAGCCTGACAAAAGGCGAGCAGCAGTGAGGGATGTAAAACGAGTTCTTCATCGTATGCAGCCATTGCTTCCAGAAATCTGTTATGAGTAAGATGTGAGGTACTTATAGTAGCAGTAGTTATAAGAGTCCTCACATAGAAGTTACTCGTCCACCATGATCCGCGACTGAATTGCGATGGTCAGGTCAGAGACGCAAAGAAGCTGGTGCACGCAACGGATGTAGTCCTTGATTACGTCACACCATCCTCCTAAACGTTTTTGTGATAAATCAGTCCAGCTCATTTGTATGGCATTTCGCCTCTTGTTCTTTCGTGAAAATAGGAAAGAAGTATGACATAATATCCTTTCTCACCACCCTGTGACCGGAAACAAGCGAGGCAGAGAAAGAAGCCTCTCATTTTCCCAGTATTTCGCTTTTGTTGTTGTTGTTGTTATTGTTGTTGTTGCTGTTGTTGTTATTGTTGTTGTTGTTTTTGTTGGCCTAATACCTATGATTGGTTGATTGCAAAAAAAAAAAAAGAGAGAGAGAGAGAGAGAGAGAGAGAGAGAGAGAGAGAGAGAGAGAGAGAGAGAGAGAGAGAGAGAGAGAGAGGGAGGCAGATGTAGACTATCGTATCCGTTTCCCTTAAGAGAAGCAAATATCGCCCATATGCACATATGGGTTTGGGCACTGACGGATCGCTACCTCTGGACTACCAACGGCCCTTAACCCTTGTTGACCTGACCTCTCCTCCTGGTCACGTCTCCTGTGAGTCACACCCACCGACATTTTATGTAGACATGTCCTCCCTCACTCATCATCATTCGCTCATCATTCTTCCATCATTCACTGTGGACACTCATACTTCAAGACTCATCATTCTCTCGGTACTCATATCTTCGCCACGCCAATAATCAAGTTGTACCAAAGAGAGAATCAATACAAGTCCAAAAATCAAGCTCTACTGTATTTCTACCCCAGTGAAAGGTTATCACTACCACAATCCTACCTGTAGTCTTCGCCAGTGGTGGAGAACACTTTGGCGCTGGCCAAGTACACTTAGCTACGCTGCCATAGCACAGTACATAAACACGAACCTGTTTGGATGTATAGCCTTCTTCTGGCCGATATATCCTTTTTGCCTTTGCAAAGAAGGTTTTGCCACTTTTCTCTACTTGTTCCCTGTGGTGTTCACATGCAGGGAAAGCGGCGATTTGCCGCCAAGCTTCTCTCTTGTGCTTGATGGTAAGAATGGGATTGAATTTCCCTTTTATTATGTCCTTCCTCTCCTTCACAAGCCGCAGCAGTAGAAGGACTTCATCTTTGTTCCAGTTTTGGGTCCTTGGGGTACTTCTAGCGGTCTCCATACTGAAGGCTGGCAAGTTGCGGAGTGAAAGACGCAAACAAACACAGCGTTAACGTGACGCCAAAAATAATTGAAACGCTGGCAAATTAATACCTTCTCGAATTCGTATTTAATGAGACAAATTAGCGATATAAAATTAATAATAGTATTTCTGGATATGTATAACATAATTCGCTTTCATTTTTATGTTGTTTTCGTTGAAATAATCATATTTTTACGCTTTCAATTTTTGCCATGATTGCTTTTCATACACGGCAGATGACTTACACTTAATTGCTGCTCGAAGTACAATACTTAAGTGTAACTCGAAGTCCACTTCATGTTAAGTACACTTCAGCAAACTTAAGTGGAACATTTAAGTATTTTCGTATGTACAGGCCCTGACCCTTGCATAATATGTTTGTTCCATGTTTATAGGGAAGCTGGCATGCTCTGACCATCTCCTTTGTTGCCTACTTTTACAACAATAAAGCCATCGGTCAATCTCTCTCTCTCTCTCTCTCTCTCTCTCGTGTGTGTGTGTGTGTGTGTGGCGTCGATCAGAGACGAATTAACATGCTGTTTACCTTCCGACTGTTATTATTGTTGCTGTTGTTATTATTGTTACTGTTGCTGCTGCTGCTACTACTGTTGTTGCTGCTACTGCTGCTGTTATTGCTGCTGTTGCTGTTGCTGCTGCTGTTGTTGTTATTGCTGCTGCCGCTGCTGCTACTGCTACTACTACTACTACTACTACTACTACTACTACTACTGAAACCTCGTTATTTAGAACTTATTCATCATACTATATTACATTCGATCCAGTTTTTATATGAGTATTTATAGGTAGGTGTACCATCAGTGCCTGGAGAGAGAAAATGTAGTGGTTTATGAGTCTTAAACCTAAAGATCTCATTACTTATCCTTTTATTTTAATATTGTATGGATATTATTTCTTTTTGTATGTATAACGAGTATGTGTGCCACTGAATAAAATGTTTACTGACAGCACCACGGATGTAACTGTGCATTTTCAATTTTTTTCCTGTTTTCTAGGGATGCTTTTGATGTATGTGTGGGTGTGTATGGTTATGTATATTCTCTCTCTCTCTCTCTCTCTCTCTCTCTCTCTCTCTCTCTCTCTCTCTCTCTCTCTCTCTCTCTCTCTGTGTGTGTGTGTGTGTGTGTGTGTGTGTGTGTGTGTGTGTGTTGCAACAGAAAGTGAACAGAGACAGTAATACGGTTAGCTTAATTTTGGTTTAGGATAGATCATTGCATTCACAAAATCTGAAGCTTTATAATATCTTAACAATTGCATTTAACAAACACGAACACCTCAATAACCTCCAGTACAGCCTACTCGAAGCGTATGAAATGAGACGCAGACAGGTTTGAGAATGCGATCTCTGTTTTTTATCCTGTGGTGGCTTGACAGTGCAAGGAATTGAATGGGATGTGGCAAGACTGTGTTTCATAGTCAGCACTTTTTAGAAAGAACACCACCAAGTCCTTTTCAACAAGGACTCACTGAGGGAATTGTCTTATTTCTTAGCCTTCGTATACCTATGCTCTCTCTCTCTCTCTCTCTCTCTCTCTCTCTCTCTCTCTCTCTCTCTCTCTCTCTCTCTCTCTCTCTCTCTCTCTCTCTCTCTCTCTCTTCGCCACATGCTCACCGTTCCTTCATCCACGGACTCAATTGCAAGACCTTCGAATTATGGCCTCCGTCATCCTCACCGCCTTTCGACGCAGCAGCACTGGTAACTGTATTCTTGCCATACATGTCCTTCTGATGACTGACGGCACTTCTTTCACGCGTATTCTTGTAGTTTGTGAGCTGTTTGTCATGGTCGTGAGCTTGCGAGGTGTTGTGATGGTGGTGGTGGTGGCTGTGGTGATGGTGGTGGTGGTGATGGTGATGGTAGCTGTATAAACTCTCAGGTAGTAATGGTCGTCCTTGTTTTGATAAAGTGGCGTCTATTTCCTTCATTGCAGCCTCCACCACGTCGTGTAGCGCTGGGCTGAAGGGGTCTCTAAAGAGTGATGGAAAGTATAAGGATTAGTATAAGGCAATGAAAGTTTGTATGAGAGTAATCAGCGTCGTCACTATAACCATTACTATTTGCATCACTGCCAGATAACATAGAGACCTCTTAATATACACACACACTGAAAAGAAACAGTATTACACATTGAGCATGATACAAATTGACACAAAAGAAGAATCACTTGAAAACAAAGTACTTATTTTAGCATTGTTCATAATATTCACTATTTCTCCTTTGCATGTTTCTACCAGGTCCTATTAGTGATTTGGCATTCTACACACTGACATGCTGAATAACCATATTGAGACAATGTCCCATGTTCCAAACCTTCCAAATCCTCCCAGACCTCTCTCTCTCTCTCTCTCTCTCTCTCTCTCTCTCTCTCTCTCTCTCTCTCTCTCTCTCTCTCTCTCTCTCTCTCTCTCTCTCTCTCTCTCTCTTCTCTCTCTCAAAACTACCTGGTTGAGAAACAATACAGCGAAAATAACAAGGTAAAAATTCAGTAAGCTTGCATGGGTCAAGGATTGTTGCTTGTAAGGAGCAGCAGCAGTAACAACAACAACAACAACAACAACAACAACAACAGCAAAGGAAATAAGATAGATCAACAAAGCAAGTACATCCTTACTGGAGCCTGTAAGATACGTTGTCGGGCGTGGGCCTCCTGAAGGATCCGTCGAGGTACTGAAGTGTGCATTTCACCCGTCTCTGGTTGGGCCTCACGCGCAGGAAGTGAAGAATACGAAGAAGCTCCCGTTTGGAATCCTGCAGAAGCCTCTCATAGTGCACTACCAGTACACTCCTGCAACATACAGAGTCTCTCAACTCATTCACTCACTCACTTATCGACTGATTGGATGGATGAATAAATGAATGATAATTACTCATTACCCTTACAGGCACGCGCACACGCCTGTGTGTGGTATTCACCATGGTCGCCTGCTGGTCACCCAGCCAGCCTTTACCCTACGGAGCGAGCTCAGAGCTCAGACACAGACCGATCTTCGGGTAGGGATGAGACCACATCACACAGTCCACACCGAGACAGCGAGACCACAACCCCTCGAGTTACGTCCCGTACCTACTTTCTGCTATGTGAACAGGGGCTAGATACACATTAAGAGGCTTGCCCGGTTGTGAGCCGAGCGTGCTAACCACTACACTACCCATGTGTGTGTGTGTGTGTGTGTGTGTGTGTGTGTGTGTGTGTGTCCAGCCAGCCAGATGGTATGACCTTACACTCACCTGCCTTGCGTCAGCCAATCTAGGGCATAAGTCCGCCACATCTCAGCCTGGCCTCGAACGAACTGCTCCCAATCTGCCAGAAACAATCACCGTCACTGCTCCCAGTATACAATATCGTATAGTAATACTCGTAGTTCATGTCATGTGTCAAAAGGGTAGATGTCAGTGTGTTAAGTACTGATACAATAGTACATTCCATGTGACAAGCTTTTTCACTGATTGCAGTGATCACTGCATGAGAGCTCGCTCTTATGTAACTGAATAAGAGGGAAAAAGAATCATTAACTTAAATTTTGGTATAAAACCGTGGTAGTGAAATTAATTAGATAATGAGATTGTTAAATTCTTTTCTTTTTTTACCTTCATTTTTATCATTTCTAGTGAGATTGTTACCTTTCGTTTTTACCTTCATTTCATCTTTTCCACTTACTTTTACTTTATTCATATTTTTTCATCAATTATCTACTTTTCTGAGGTAGAATAGGGTGGGGGTTGGCGAATGTACTTCGTCTACAAACCAGTACCATTGAGTTACGTGCCACCATATGACGGCAACTCTTTCACTGGACAGACTCCTCTAACCTCTGCATTGATTATTCAGCCTGCACCAAGGAGACACGACCTTTGCACGTGACCTTATTTCACCTTCACCTCAAAAGAAATCACGCAAACAAACAGCGGCTGACTCACTTCGATCGAAGGCCAGGCCTCCCTCCATAACACATAGCGCCTGATGGAGATGTGATGAACTAAGACGGCGGTGTCAACATTCATGACCCGCCCATTTACCTGTCTAGTCCACAAAAACCAATCACACACCTTTAACGTAACCCTGTCCCCAAACACACGCACACATACACACTTACACACATACACACCACTCACGATTAGATTACAAAAGACAAACATAATCGACATAAAAATCGAATAAACATATATTGGAAATAAATACTTCAAGAAAAAAAATGCTATCCGCGCTCTCAGGTGACCTTATAAACATCCATCGCTAGTTTACCTGTTCCCCTGAAGGCGTCCGGGCCCGCCACGCCCAGGTGTCCCGCCGTCAGGTAGTTGCGGTAAGCGATGAGTGTGTCGTAAGGATTTCGGAGCAGCAGGAGACCACGCCCAAAGAACCGCTCGATATCCTTCTCACGCTCCTCCCTGCGTGAAGGATAGAAAGGATACGGAAGTGAGTGCCAAAAAGGACAGAAATGAGTTCCAGAATAAAAGAGGTGAGTGCCGGGGACGACAAAAGTGAGTGCCAGAATAATAGAGGTAAGTACCGGGGAGGATAGAAGTGTATGGTTAGAGCGGTACAAAGGGAAAATTGCTTCTGATCACAAAAAGAAGACGAGGAAGGGGAAGATAGAACGGTCAATAGGTAACACACACACACACACACACACACACACACACACACACACACACACACACACACACCTGGTCGCCGGCACCCCCGCCAAGCAGTAGCCATGGGTCTTCACTGCCACTGTACACCCACACTCTGGAGTTTCGTTCTCACCATAAAACCCTGCAAAGAAACCAACCATAAAAAGAAAAAGAAAAATTGCGAAAAAAAGATAGATAAAAATTTCTTAAAAAACATTTCCACAAAATAAAGGCGGCGTCACACTAGCACTTTTCCGTCAATTTTTTTCGTCAACTTTCTGAAGACTGTCAACTCTTGTCGACGATCGTCGTCACACACAAGCCCGCGCTTTCGCCTTGTCGCGTTGTCGACTGTAAACAAGCATCATGACGACGGAAAAAGTTGACGGAACAGTAAAAAGACGACGGAAATCGTCGACAACGACGGTAAAAGTGCTAGTGTGAGGCCGCCTTCAGCCCGCATATCCCATTGTTCCAGTTAATATGTATTTCACGTTCATTCAATTCAAGGAAAGATAAACCAAGAAGAGGCATCAAGGTCAGAAGATTATGTGCAGTCACCTTTAAGTACAGTAACGTCACATTCCACGAAACGCGTCAGACAGGAAGAAATGAATAAAGCACCAGACTACTACTTCCATCTATCACATACGTAGCTATTCTTAGTCTTTCGCTTGATTATTATAAAGCAATTAATTCGTTCACACATTAATTTCTAACTAGCATTTTGCACAACTCATAATGTAAAGCAGATCATTCATTCATATATCAATTTCAATGGACACGACATTCCCTGGACATATCGACATCCCTTCCTTAGGTGACTGTCTATGGTAGAGTGGAAACACGCACCCTTTGTGGCAAGCTCTCGATCCAGGTACACGGAGCCAGTGAAGAGTCCCGTGGCACCTTGGATCAGGTATCTGGGGAAAGGGACACAGAAGTTTGGTAAAGTGGGAAAGTAGAGGAGGAGGACAAGAACAAGGACTAGAAAGGAGAGAAGAAAGACTAAAACTACGGTGACGAGAAGGAGGAGGAAGAGAAGGAGGAGGAGGAGGGTTCTAGGTCAGTAATTTCATGAAAGAAAGCGAGTTAGGTGAAAAAGAGTAAACGTAAAGAGGGGAGGTAGCTACGATTTGCAACAATATATCTGAAGGAAAGGAACACAGTTTGGTAAAGGATGAAAGTAAAGGAGGGGGAAGGAAGACGAGCGGGACGCTTTGCCCAAGTATCTGGGAAATGGCATGGAGATCTTTTGGCCAACGGATAAAGTCCATAAAGCGAAAGAAGTAGTAAACTGCATCAGGTATTTGGAAAAAAATAAAGAAATTTGGAGACTTTCCTTTGAGACCGGTATACCTTGTCGGGGTTTCTTTCTATCTTTCTTCATTCTTTATGTTGCTTTTCACTCACGCTCGTCTTACATAAAAAGGAACATCCCAAATCGACACCAACTTCTACAAATGTCATCAGGTAAACAACATAGCACAACACTTACCTGAGCCACGTGTTGCCTGAGCCGGGAAAGGAGGCGAGGGCAGTCCTGGGCAATGTGCGGCGGCGGGCGAAAGCTACACGGAGGCCGGAGCAACCCATTTTGCCTGGCCACGGCTCATGTTGCGGCCTACCGTAGTCCAACAGGATTTTGAGGTGTCCTGCTGGGAGGAGGCCATGAAGAAGGGAGAGAATGACCAGGAGGAGGAGAAAAACAACAAAAGAATTACAAAAGTATAATTGATTGATTGATTCACTAATTTGTTTATTGATTAATTAAGAGAGAAAGGCCAGAAGTAGATAACAAAAGAGCAAGAGTTACAGCAATATTAACAAGTACAATGAGGTTAGAAAGAGGGAGTGCAGTGCAAAATCTAACCTGTATTGTTTCCTGAGTAATCCCAAGCTGCCTCTCTCTTGACGGGGCTTCTCTGGTGGTCTTCATCTTCTCGGCGCGCTTCTGTATCCCCTCCCTGCTCCTCCTCCTCCTCCTGCACGTCATTCGTCACCTCAGCCACGTACACGCCGGGGTTATCCAGGCTACAGAAGGACGAGAGGTGATTCGTGTCGGTATTTCTTGTTGCCTCTACCTATTCAATTCTCCAAATCAATAAGTAATAATGAGGTAAATGAAGACAGTCATGATTTTCCTTGGCTACCTCGATCAACTGTTCTGACCTTTTTTTCCTGCATTTTATTTTTTTAGAGTTGCCATCTGTTATTTGGAAGGCTTTTTAAAATATAATCTTTCATTGACTTACGTAATAATTAGTTATGTTATGTTTACGTATCTTGCATCCTTTCTTTACTAATTTTATTCATCTAACTCCTTAATGTTCTCTCTCTCTCTCTCTCTCTCTCTCTCTCTCTCTCTCTCTTCTCTCTCTCTCTCTCTTCTCGCTCTCTCTCTCCTCTCTCGCTCATACGTCTCTCACTCACTCAATCACTCACACACACACGCACACACACACACACACACACACACACACACACACACACACACACACACCTGTACGTTCTCATTCACGGAAGGTCGCGTTAACTGTGTATCGAGCAGGAGTGAAATGAAGTTAATTATTGTTTAGTGTTCTCATGGGAGTGAGTACGTGCTCTCTCTCTCTCTCTCTCTCTCTCTCTCTCTCTCTCTCTCTCTCTCTCTCTCTCTCTCTCTCTGTACCTTTGAATGACCATCTGGCTATAGGCAAGATCGGTGCGGTGGTACATGCCGTTGGTGGTGAGTCTGGCGTGCAGGTCAGGGGTGGACAGCAGGACCACCACCATCATCATCGCCGTCGTCACCATCACCGTCAGCATGTACAGCGTCTTGAGGAACAGATGCATCTCGGCGGCTGGTGAGAGTCCTTGTGTCTACAATGCCTCACCCCGGTGCTGCCATCTCTCGGGTGTGTGCGTCACGAAGTTTTTAAGCTCGAGTCTTCACGCCTTCAGGCTCACATGTTTGCTGCTAAATGAAGATGGAGTGCGGTTAACGTCATAATTTCATGACATCATACATTTCATTTACTGCTTCAATTAATCAACTCTACATAGTCAAGAGCCAATTTAAACTAACAGGCATTGGATGAACATAAGAAAATTAGACTCTCCTGCACTCGTTTTCAATAACTTGTAGTACTTGTAGTACTTGTGACGTGTTATTGAGTATAGGAATTATGAATTAGGGTCACTGTCATTTTGTAATAACACATTTATTTTACGATTTCTCGCGGAACCCCTGGTGATGGTCGGCGAAACCCCAGGATTCCACAGAAATCTGGTTGGGAATCACTGGGATATACGGGAGGACAAAATAGTTCGTTTTCATAAGTATTGAGACGAAAAATATACTGTATTTTTAAGATTTTATATTTTCCCACTTGTGATTTCTAAGTAAATCAGAACCTTGGTATGAAGACCCAAAATAATCATATAATTCATCAACTAGATAATTAATTCTCTCTCTCTCTCTCTCTCTCTCTCTCTCTCTCTCTCTCTCTCTCTCTCTCTCTCTCTCTCTCTCTCTCTCTCTCTCATCGCAGACATTACCTTTAACGCCACCTTACTCAGGACAACTAACAGCAAGGCCTTCACATTATTGGAAAGTCATGTTGGGTTCCCCCTCCCCACAAGAAGCTTTTGCGACCCTTTCCACGAGACTCCACCCAAAATGCGCCTGGTAATATCGCCCTGAAGGTGTTGCACGTTCGCCTATCTCTTACACACGAACGCAATCCTTATCTCGGAGGACTCTCTCTTTCAATACTTCAAAAAAGAAGGGTTTGTGGTGATGCGAGAAGGTAGTGGTGATGCAAGAATTGTAAGGAGAACTAGAGGTATTGAATGGGTCATGGGTAATTAGAATGGGTTCAGTATAGAAGTTTTTGGTAGTGCTTTAGTTGTTGGGTTTGGTGAACTTACTCGTAGAAAAATCGTAGAAAACTCGTAGAAAAACTCGTAGAAAAGCTGTAATGTTGGGTACGGTAAAGTTGTTGGGAAAACTGTTTAGGTTAGGTTAGCTTTAGAGAAAGTAATGTGATGTTAGGGTAAATTAGAGGAAGTCAGGTTAGGTCAGAGAAAGCTACTTGCAATCAGCTGGCCAGAGAATTCTTGACCTGACCTCTGATAGCTCTAAAGGCGGATCGATGACGGCGCTACGTGCATGGGCGTGGCTACTCGGCTGCACGCACACACACACACACACACACACACACACACACACACATTATTATTATCATCACTATTATTATCGGATCATTAACATACACAATCTTATGGATTCTATTAATCTAAGGCATAATATTGTTCTTTTTTCTCATTTTCATGTTTCTTCCTTTTTCTTTTGTTTGTTTCTTTCATTTTCTTCTCCACATGTTTGTTTGTTTGAATTTACATTTTCATATTTGTCTTTTTCTTAAGTTTGTGGGTTTCTTGTCATATCCATGTTCCTTATTCTTCATATTTTTCAGCTTCATTTCGCATTTCTCATTTTCCCGTTTATTTCGCCTCATTCACTTTACACTTCTCTTTCAGCCCTCACTTTCACGTTTCTTCATTAGTTTTCCCTAAGTCATCTTTCCTTCTCCTATCCACATTTATAAAAACATCCTCTGTGTTTAACCACCACGAGCTTCTTATTATTATTATTATGTATTATTATTATTATTATTATTATTATTATTATTATTATTATTATTATTATTATTATTATTATTCCTATTATTATTACAATTATTATGATTATTATCATCATCATCATTATCATTATTATTTATGTTTTCCCTCCATACATTTTACTAAGCTTGACTGCTTTCATACTTCTATTTGAATTGTGCATTAGAAAGCTCTACCAAATGAGTCTTCTTCGAACACACACACACACACACACACACACACACACACACACACACACACACACACACACACACACACACACTTCCATTCTTTAACATCCATCATATATGATTTGTTTCCATTAGTGCCTCCTTCATGTCACCAGCTCATCTTCTGCATGATCTCCCCACATTAATTTTCCCTCTCATTCCCCGCCATCACACTCTCACTATTTCTCGCTCCACTTCCTCCTGTGTAATGATGATAGGGTGCTCTCAGCTGCCATATATGTCAAATCATCCCATTACCTTCCCTCTCCTTACTTCTCCTTGCTGTTCATTAAGTGTCGAATACAGTTAAAGCCCTCGGGTGACCTACTTTCGTGAGACTCCTCCTGCTGAGGTCCGATGTGTGTGTGTGTGTGTGTGTGTGTGTGTGTGTGTGTGTGTGTGTGTGTGTGTGTGTGTGTGTGTTCTGTTCGTGTGTTCTGTTCGTTGCACTGCTCCGAAAGTTTATGTTAGGTCATGTACACACAATATTTCACGAATGTCGTATTCTTTCCGTGAAACTTACTCCACCACCTCATTCCTTCCACACCGCTTTGCTACAACACTTCCCCTTTAGGCTGCTCTCAAAGCAAAGTATTTTTTGGTTACATACATTGTAATATCTTTCATAATAACAGTCTAGCGCACGCAGGAAAATCTGGAGACTCGCCCAATAGTTGAGACTTGGGCAGGCACACCTTACGTGCATGTATCCTTTTTCATAGTGACCTTGTTTGTCATTGCCACGCCTCCAAGCCTGATACAGGAGTATGCGTATTTGCAAAGGAACTGAGGAAAATATTCGGATTTGATTTCAAAAGTGGGTCGTAACTGCAGTGTTCAATGTTGTTTGTTGGCGTCAAGAGACCTCACCACCCCACATGACCTGCTTCGCCAATTAACCACTTCTGATGATTAAAATGAGACACATGTTACTTCACTAATTAACCATTGTTTGCATTGCAAGACCATAGGCAAGCTGCTCCGTCAATTAAGAATCATTAACTAACAGTTCAAAAAAGTGTTACCAGCGGAGGTAATGTTGTACTTTGTAAGTCCGATACGTTTCACCAAACATCAATGAAGTCATCCTATTTTTTTGAAATTTTGATGTTAAAAGACAGTGTCAAGACATGCAAATAGCAGGAAGACCTTTTAATCCTTTAAGTACTGAGACACATTTTTACCATCAGTTTTGGGTGTGATTAGACGATTTTACTGACAGAAGAAAGGGTCTATGCAGGTCAGGAGATTAATGTTCAGAGTCTGCACTATTTTAATCCCCATTTGAGTTTCTGAAACAGTATACAAGCGATAGATAACAAGCGCAATAAATATGAAAATGCGTCCCAGTATTGAAGATATTAAAGAGGTTAATAATATTGCATTACAAGACAAATCAAGTAATCTTCATAACAGTGGCGCTGTAATGCTGGCAGACAAAAATGACACGTGAGACTGCACCGCCGCCACGTCAAACTACACAACAGCAGGAGCAGAAACCCACAAAAATCTTCTATTATTACGTCAATAACACACATTCCGTAGACGTCGTTTCGTATTCATAAGCACATTTTTCAAAGGCTGCAGATATAATTTGTCACATTTCCTCTGCGTTTTTTTCTTCTTCTTTTTTTCGTCTAACTGCAAAAAAAAAATCTTATTAACAAAAATCCGGCAATTTCCAACACAGCGAAACGAAAATACAAGAAAAGTGTTTTAAAAGTCAACGCAGAAAAAAAGTAACAACTACATGGTGGATGGGAATGGGGGGATATTTTTTTACGAGACACGCAATGTTAGCAAGACACGTTTCTTGTATAGCGTGCTGCACCGCAATGCTCCTCACGCACTCAATTGTCTCGTGCCAGATAAAAAGAAGGTAAAAACTGAGTAAGTATGGGAGCAGAAGGAAAATAAATGAGGTGCTGTGAGGAAGCATTGCAGCAGGGTAAAATATATGAAGTAACAAAAGTCAAAACAATAACAACAAATGCGAACTACTACTGCTGCTGCTACATCTAATACAACTACAACTACTGCTGATACTACTATTGCTACTACTACTACTACTACTAAATGGAAATTATTCCATTAGGTGCCACAACAGCTAAGGTCATATAGCACCACGAGGGTTAACGAGAGAGAGAGCGCTATATCTCCCACTGGACTCGGGCTACCAACACCGGAGGCCCAACCAACTATGCCACCCAGCCCCTTACTTCTACTGTTATCACCGCCACTACTACTACTACAACTAATTCTACTACTACTACTACTACTACTACTACTACTACTACTACTACTACTACTACTACTACTATTACTACTACTACTACTACTACTACTACTACTACTACTACTACTAATAATAATAATAATAATAATAATAATAATAATAATAATATAGCTACTATAAGACCGCAACTATTTTCCTAATTTATCTACTTGGAACAACTTTTTTTTTCTCCCAGTTCACGTGATTACCCCCTCAAAAAAATAAAGGAAAGAAAAATAAAACGAAGTAACAGAATAAAAACAAACAAACAAAGATCAAGAACAAAACCTACACAACAACGAACTCAAAGATATATACAATAAATAACGGACGCCTTTATGGAACCACTGCGCAATGTATCCATGAAAGACTTCTCCCAACCCTCCCTCCTCCTTTGTCCCATATTTCATCTTTACGACACAGAGGGAACACGAAAGCTTCTGA
>CM035186.1:2827554-2840828 GCA_020233015.1 Callinectes sapidus | reverse complement strand
ATATATATATATATATATATATATATTTGTTTCCCATTTCCTTTTTTTCATTATATTTTTCTTGCAAAATGATGTAGCAGAGCAAACACTTGTCTCTGATTGGGCAGAGTGCAGCGCGCAGGATACCAACTATGTGCTGATTGGCCAAGAGGCTACAACTGTCAACAAGAGTGTGGGGAGTGAGTGAGTCAAGCAGCGATTCCCCGCATACATTTTCACAAGTTTTGATATCAGTGGAGGGCTGAGGTGCCCCTGCCAGCCAGCATGACGGTGGCTGAGTTCTTCGGGTGTGGCCTGATCGCCTTTGGTCCGCCAGCCTCGATGTTCGCCCTCACCATAGCACACGACCCCATCAGGACCATTATGCTGGTGGCCAGGTAAGAACCCTGCAGGCCCTGTGTCAAAAAGAGTCCTGTGCGCTGAGGAGGAACTGAGAAGTCAATTCAAATGGTACAAAGCATAGGAGGGAACTGGTGTTTCTCTCTCTCTCTCTCTCTCTCTCTCTCTCTCTCTCTCTCTCTCTCTCTCTCTCTCTCTCTCTCTCTCTCTGCAGTATCTGGTTTGGGTAGCTTAATAAGTGTATGTCATAGACAAGATGGTATTACATTCTAAACCCTCCTAGTGTGAGTTACAAAGTTGAGGTAGGTATAGCTGTGTGGCATCAAGGTAGGTTTAGTTTGAGAACACTCCAAAGTAACAATGAGAAGAGGCATATATACCTGTGTGTGTGAAGGTGTATTAATTAGGTGTTACTGCTGTGAGATATAATGAGTGAGGAGCCAGTATGTAGTGGCTGACAGTGTATTGGTAAAGTGTTTTGCCAGGGGTGTGAGGAACCTGTATGGAGCGGCCGGCAATGTATTGGCAAGGCGAGTCCATAATGCCGTAGGCCAGGCTTGTACAGCTTCCTGGCCTAACCTACCATTGTTATGCACTACACTACCAATGTGTGTTAAGTTTTCTGAGATCTCGGTGTCCATGTCAAATGCAAGGACAGACTGTACTGTTTCATCCAGCACGCCTCCAAACACCTAAACCTTGGTCTTGGCCCAGGAAACCTTAAGTTCCAAGGGGCTGACAGTGTATTGGTAAGGTGTTTTGCCAGGGGTGTGAGGAGAGCACATCATCTGCACCTGCTCGTGCAGTGCCTCTACAGCCATTACCAGAGCCTCCAATGACTCTGGAAAGATTGCTGCATCATCTGCAAAATACAAAAATCTGTAATCTCAGTATTGTGGACAGATGTTCCACAATGACTTTGTTCCACAACTCTGCTTAGTACCCAATCCATGCATCTGTTGAGAAGTGATGGAGCAAGCACACAGCCCTGCCTCACACCTGTATTCACAGGGAAGAAGCTGGACACGCCTCCTCCACGCTTCACAACACTCAGTCCCGGAGTACAGGCCAGTTAATAGACCAATAATCCTTGCAGGAATCCCACGGAGATGCTGAAGATCCCAGAGATCTGCATCAGCATCAAATGGGCAAGCATCTTGCCTGGTGCACTGAGCAGTGTTATACCGCAGTAGTTTTTGCAGTCCTGATGGTCCCATTTCCCCTACCAGATAGAGACAACCAACCCCTTTTTCTAGTCAGAAGGAATGGTACATGAATGCCATACAGCAGTCAAGTCAACATGCAACTCACAGATCATGGTTTCACCCCCAGCTTTGAGCCTTACCTAACCTACTAATAATGACGATAATGAAAATTATTATTTGAACTATTGTTATTATTATTGTTATTATTATTATTATTATTATTATTATTATTATTATTATTATTATTATTATTATTATTATTGTTAATGATAATTATTATTAAAATTGTTGTTGTTGTTATTATTATTATTACTATTATTATTATTATTATTATTATTATTATTATCACTTATTTTTATCAATGTGTTAATTGTACATGTATGAATTGTACATATGAATTAATGTTATTTCCTGCTTTTCACAGTGCATTTTTCTGGCTGCTGGCATTGCTGTTCTCTTCCATCCTGTACTGTGCAGTTGTACAGCTGCAGGACACTTTAGCATTTGGACTGGTATTCTCCGTGTTGTTCCAGGAACTGTTCAGGTATTGCATTGTGTACAATTGTTCTTTTTATTATTTTGTTTAGTAAAAGCCATGTTTGTTGGTGTGGTTGTATCACTATTTAATGTGGCAGATGTTTTCATAGTTGCTGATCACTTATTCTATAACCACTGTAATCATCATGATGTTATGATACAGTTCAGTGAAGCAGGAGATAATCAGTCATGTAAATTGATGTAGAACATGCCAACGCATGGTATGTTACTCTTGAAAAAAGTCACACTATGGAAATAAACAAATTTTGCAAAATGATTGTCTATCAAAATTTTGCAAAACTATTGTCTTCCAAAACTTATCGTAAAGAAGCATAATTATTTTGATGTTTTTAGGTTCCTGTGGTTCTTACTGATCCAGAAGGCTGAGGGAGGACTGAAGAAGGTCAGCGATGGAAATGTCCAAATTGTGGAGAACAAGCACATCTTAGCATATGGTAAATGAATTATGACAATTTATCATGTTTAGAAAAATTACATAGTTTCTTCCCACTGTGAGTCAATATGCCTTTGTATGTGTATGCATTTTCAGCTTTACGAATCTTTGTATTGAACTAAATTAACTACAAATGATGCAGTGTCTGGCCTCGGGTTTGGCATCATCTCCGGTGCGTTCTCCCTGGTCAACGTCTTGGCTGACATGACTGGCCCCGGCACCATCGGCCTCTTCCATGATCCCCAGAACTTCTTTGTTGCCTCGGCTGTGACCAGTTTGGCCTTCATCCTGCTGCACGTGTTTTGGGGCATCCTCTTCTTCAACGCCATTCATCGGCGTGTCTACCTTCAGCTGGTTTATGTGATCCTGTGTCACCTCCTTGCATCCTGCATAGTGAGTGTCACAAAACTGTATTATGTCGCACTTATGTTGATGTAAAGTCCTATTTTCTATTGAACAATATGAGAAAGGAACAAGAATCACTGAAAAAGATTATAATCTTTTTCTGTTCAATGGTCGTTACTTCTGCGTCTGTAACTTTTGATGAGCTGTGTCCAACTCTGATGAGAGTTACTAATGATGGTATTCTGCCTTCCAGACCCTGTTGAACCCAAGGTACTCTATCACACTGCCAACGGTTTGGATTCTTACTGTGCTCTCTGGGGTGTTTGCCTTCATTGTGGCCGGTGGCTCTCACAGGACCATCCGGGCTGCTATCAAGGGTTCCACCACCACCACCTCCTCCACCAGGGTCCTTGAAGTCAACATTAATGAAGGAGCAGACAATTCCTCTAGTGCAGGTGTAATGTGAATGTTTTGCCTTTTTTATACACAGCACACACACATACATTCATGCATACACAAACACACCGTTATCTTGATTTTATAAATATGTAAGCCACGTTGTTTCTCAGCTAGGGTAGCCTTTGGAGAAAGAAAAAAAACAGGAGAAACAGGTAACACATCAATGCCTCCTACTTCCCTATTCATAGTTGGCTGGCTTGTTACTCCCCAGATTTAAGACAGTAATTATGGTCTTGTGACAGCTGCTTTCAGGATGTCATTGATTTTTCTATAACCCTAACATGTTAAGATTAACCTATAAAACAGATGATCAACTGTAAATGTTCCAGGGATTACATACATCACCTTAAAAATGCTTTCAATACACCAGAAAAATTAATGAGATCTTGATTGCTTACAAGGAGTAATGTACGCTGGTCATGAGTTTGTAGAGGGCCTTGATATCGTTTATGTTAACATTATGGTGGTTCTACAGCACTCCTCTCTGCTGAACATTCATGAAGAACGGTGATGCTGTTTCTGATGTTGTGGTATTGGCTGAACAAAGCAAGGTCGGTCAGTAGTTGGAAATTACCATACATCCAAGGCTCCATTTCAGTTGCTGTACTTTTCCTCACTCTAGTTGTGTCAAAATACAAATATGTGTGCACATTATCTTTTTTTCTTTTTTTCTTCTTTTCATTTTCAGAATTATGTTAGGATAGCATGGAGGTCTGGTGATAGTGTACCTTATCAAATGTTCTATTCTATTTTATAGTCACAAAATGAGTCCATAGTAGAAGCTACAAAGTGTTAGATGATCCCAGTGCTGAGGCAAAATTTAATTTTGATATAAAGTTATCATGTTTTGGAAGGTTACATGCATATTTTTCCATGATTCTGTGTTTTCTTTTCTGCAATACAAATATGATGGTATTCATTCTTTAATTAATCAAAACAATAACATATTTGTACTCAATATAGGGTACTGGATAGAATACCACAAGAAGGTGTAGATATAAATTTGACCTGACTGTTTACCTTGTTCTTGTTTGTTTGATGTACTTACCGTGTCTGCTATTTCATTGGTCATGAGGAGACTGCTGACCAATTCAGTGAGACAAATCTGTTCAACCTATCCTCCCTAACACTGGCCAACCCAAGCTGAGATGTGTAATGTACATCTGGCATATGAGATGAGGAGACAGAGGAGGAAGTGCTGGGGAGAATCCACCAGTTACTACTCTCAGGGCATGCAAGCGAGAGAGTTTGTTTCTCCCTGTCTCTCTCCCTCTGCACCCAATTGTCTTCATTCATATTTTGTAGCCTAGTGGCAATATAAGTAAGAGAAGGGACTTGAGCAAAGAGTAAATCATCCATAATAGTGCAATACAAAGCAGAGAAGCCAACAAAGAGTATAGCAAGAATTGTTGGTATGAGTAACAGCAATGTGCAGGAATGGAACAAACAATTTTGTGATGGCAGAGAGACAACAACAACACAGCACCAAATCGTCCTGGCAAGACCTTGAAAACCTATCCCTACTCTTTGTTCACTTGCTGCCTTATAAAGGCCCCTATACACTGTCACTCATGATTGCACAATCATCGAGATTGTACAAGCAGTGTTTGGGCCACGCACTATCAGTAAGATTGAGCAATCATTACTAACCTCTTGGAGTTTATGGAGTGAAGATGAGTAAAGCGATGAGGGTGCGAGGTAACAGTTACTGTGAAAATTAATAGGTTTAGTTGTTGGGTATTGAGATGTATTATCCCAACCAACCATTCAATACCAGTTGTTACCATGACTTGGGATTTAGTTTGGTCAGATTTGTCCTTGTATGTTTTGTAAGTATTCTTTTATGAATGATTGGCATTTACAGTGTGGAACAACCACATGTAGGGATATGTGGTATTGATCGTCTTCCTACTATCATTTTTTGTGACAGTTAATTGTTATAAACACCTTATGCTTTCTTCTGCTTCTTTTTCCACTCATTTTAGTGAGTCTCATTGATTCCATGTACCAGAACAATACCCAGTACATCTGAATTGGAGGCTTGGGTGAGCTCAATAAGTATTGCCTCTTTCAGCATTATGCCTAGTAATACTAATTTTGATAACCCGTTTGGCAAACATGTATATTTTATAAATGCTTACCATGACAACATGAATGCTTGTTCTCTCCCTCTCATATATAAAAGAAATGTATGACACATCATATTGAAATGCTGGTATGAACTTAATCAACCTTTTCTCAATGATACATTTTATATGAAAAAAATCGTGTATGAATCATGGATCTTGAATATGCTTTTTCCTTCATTTGTATTAATCATGCATCATTGTTATTTGACAGTCAAGCTTTATGGTCATGCAAAACTTTTCTTTAATGTGTCATTTGCAAGACTGCATGATGAAGAGGTATAAGTTTGCCTATTTGCAACAATATCTTGCAGTGTCTGCACATGACGTGTCCTCAAAGGTTTTATATGTTTGAGCATTTCATCTTGTTAACTTTATCATATGCTGATGTCATATGTTAGAGAAAGTATGCCATAATAACGGAAAACTTTTCTTATAAGCATACCAAACGTTTGCTTGTGTGTGTGTGTTTTTGTTGAGAATCTCTCACACCTGTGATCAAAGACTTGCTTGTGTTGGACACTGTTATTCTTAGTGAAATCCTGTTGTTCCAATAACTGCTGTTTATATGCTTACTTGATATTGAAGGCATGCATGCTTAAGCATTTCATGTGAATATTCAAGTTTTAAGTACAGTGGAGACTCAGTACTTGAACATAATTTGTTCCAAATGACTGTTTGAGTATTAAATAGTTTGACTATTGATACTACAAATCAGGTAATTTGTTTTTACCTCAGCAAAATCAAAGTTTACAAAAATTTCAATGTAATTTTATTTTATGATAACTATTTTCCATTTTTTCCACTATCGCAGGTCTCTTCAGTTCCTTTTTGACATCCATCACCACATCAACTACATTAATTGGTCTTCTTGTCTTTCAGTATGGTGGTTACTGTCAATTTTGTCATACAATACTGTCATATGTATGTTTATATTCACAAACTAACATTTTCATCAACTGTTAACAAGCTTTACCTCCAAAACAGCATGGTTTTGTAATGCAAAAAGTAAAGTTTTGCATGGAATACCGAAAATACAGCTGAATATGAGGAGGCGCTGATCACAAAGAGTAAGAGTCACAAGAAGAATTGGCTGTTACTCTTGGTGATCACCAGCAGAAATTTTTCTCCATCTTCTGTAGTTTTGGTATTCCATGCAAAACTTTACTTTTTGTATTATAAAACCATGCTTTCTTTAGCTTCTTATTGCTTATGGATCCTATGTGTTCCTGCAGTGTAGTTTCATTTCATTGTTCTTTCTGACTTGTCTCCCCTCTCCACCAAAAGTTATTTCATTACCTCTATGATTCTTTTCATGTGTTTTGCATTCACCACAATATTGGTGTTTCTGCTCCTGTACTGCCTTCTATAATGGATGTCATCTTTGTATTTTTATTCACTATTGTCATGAGGATCACCTTGATTCCAAACAATGCCAAAAATCATCACCCAGACACTACACCACCTCCACCAGGGTTAAGGTCTTGGTATTGAGGAATCATTGTCTTCTTATATTATGGGGTTCACTAATCATTATGAAAGCACTGTGAAGAGTGCTGACTGTGGTGAGTAGTAGCTGTGGGCATGTGATGCTGTATCAAAGTTTGTGAACAATTTCATACGATTTCCTCAGTCCTGGAGTAATGCTGCCTTGCGATTGGCTGCCTTTCCTCATGACATTACAGTAGTGATGCCAATGAACACACTTATGTGAGCTAGCATCCTTCACTCACCAACCGATATCTACAAATCTTTGCTGATAGTTGGGGCGGACGGCAGCGGGTAGGAAGCCCTCGTTTACAACCACATGTGCAAATGTTTGAGTACTAGATTTTTTCAAGTATTAAATCAAACCTTGATGTTTGAGTATTGAAAAGTTTGGCTATTAAGACATTCAAGTAATGAGTCTCCACTGTACCAAAATATATTTACAGCACGGAAATGACAAAGAGGTATGATTGGCTGTGTGCTTGTTGCATCTTTGTTCTTTGTTATTGCTTAAGGAGACTTTAAGTTAGAGGGGAAACTGCTAAGGACAACAAAAACTGTGATTAGAAAAAAAACGATGCTCATTGGTGCCATTCCTTGTACATGATCAATAGAGTTGGCCAAAAGAATGGGATAAATGTCTTGAAACCTTCTTTTAAATGAGTTGAGGTCATAGTTATTGGAAATGCAGAAGCAGGCAGAGGAGTTCCAGAGTATACCAGATAGGATGAATGATTGAGAGTACTGGTTAACTCTTGCATTAGAGAAATGCATTGAGGCTGCTGGAAGAAGGAAGACATGAAGTTAGCAAGATCAGAATAGCAGGTGGCATGAAAATAGTGGTAGAAGATAGCAAGAGATGCAACATTCGAGTGATGAGAAAGAGGCAAAGGGCAGTCCTTTCTTTGTTAAACTCTGGAACTCACTACTTGCTTCTGTATTTCCATTTCTCTATGACTTGAAAGCACTTAAAAGGGAAATTTCAAGATGTTTATTCCTTTCTTTGGTTTATTCTCTTTGACCTGCATGGGAACAGGCAACTAAATGGGATTTTTAATCCTTTCTGTTGCCCTTGGCCAGTTTTCTCCTCTCACATAAAAAAGTAAACCAGAGGAGAGGAGTTGATAAGATGAAAAGCTTTTGAATTTACCCTATCTAATGAAATACATAGTATTAGGGGAACCTTCCCTTACAGAATATGAATACTACTGCTCCATATGTGGAGTAGTAGTAGTATTCAACTGAGTTAGCAATTGGGTGGGCTGAGAAAAGTTGATGATAATGACTCAGAACATTTAACTTCACAGAAGCTGTTTGGCAAGAGAAGAGATGTTATGATTACAGTGGAACCCCACCATTCATACACCTTACTAATCATTCAACTCGCTATTCACCAGAGGTTTTCATGCAAAATTTAAGTTAAATTCATACACATGTCCAGCAGTTTGTACAGCATTGTTGTCAGTGATATTGGGAGACTGGCACAGACATGTACACTCAAGAAAACCTCCCATTTGATTCTCTCTCTCTCTCTCTCTCTCTCTCTCTCTCTCTCTCTCTCTCTCTCTCTCTCTCTGTGAATACTAATGAGATTGTGCTTATTTCCCGTTACCAGTTTTTACTTGAAAATTCAAGTAAAAATGATAAGACAATAGTTTTATGAGTTTTTGTATTACTTTATTATTTTTCATATTTTGAATGAATTTTAATTATTCGTTCTTTTACTAATGATCTCATTCTTGTAGCAGAAGAGCGGATATATTTTCTGGTCATATGGCATACAGAAATATTAGTCTTTAACACTTATAACAACTAGTAGAACTTGGATATGCTGATGGTCATCTGTTCTTAGTTTGTTACTGCTAACAAAAAGTTTTGTAAAGTGTCGTATGTACACAGCTTGCTTCATGGAAGGGTATCAGTTTTGGCATCTCATGTTTTGTGAATTAACAGTCACAAGATCTACACCTGCCTTGTTACCATAAACAGCCATTTACTTGTTACACATCTAGCAGCTTGGCTGTGATTGGTGAAGAACTACACAATTTATGCTCACCTGTATAATCGCTATGTTGCTTTTTCTTGTGGTCTGTGGATGGAAAAGGGAGCTGTACTCACAGGTGTTCCATGAAAGTCACACATTTGGAAATTAGATTGAGTTACATAAATCATGGTGCCATTGCTCCAATTTCTTATCCCAGGACTGATATGATCCGTCAAAGATTTTTCCTATCCCTAATTTATAGTTGTGTGGGAGTTGATAGTGGATGTTAAAATGCCCTTGCTAGTGTACAAGCAAGGAAATTAGCATCCTGTGAAATATAGTGTGAGGAATTGCTGTTTTGATGGTGATATATGATTACTGTCATTCTATAAGGAGACAGACTTACTTGTATTAAATGGCTGATGTTAAACATAGCTGAGAAACTAAGACCGACTGATTTTTATAATAAATGTATTTGATGGGAATGATTGCAAATCTGATTTATTTATGAAAATTCTCCTGTGGTTCTGTTGCAGTTTCATGTTGTAAGTATAGCACACTTCATGATTACATTCCTTGTGTTGTTACTTTGACAATGGAAATTAGTTCATGAAATAACCTCTACAGTTACCTGTGCATGCTGTGGGTGCAATGAAGATTCACACCATTTTTTACTGCTGTTAATATTGCTTTACAAATTTTCACAAATGATCCATCTTGTTCATATCACTTATTTTTCCTCTTTCAGATACAGCATTATGACCACCACCTGTAAGAACAACCATTTAGTGCCCCAGATGAAGGAGAGATTGTCCCAATCAGGTGACAGTAACCTTAACATATGTGCCAAGTTGTCTATAACAGACTGCTTTGGAGCAGTATTGTTAAGAAAGCATCTGAGAAAGATATGACGTCAGAATATGGCAACATAAAATGTGATCCTGGGTAATTTAATCTTCAGATTAATATTTGTGAGGTGGTGGGATAACTGCTACTCTTCATTCAGTCTATATAAACTAATTGCATTTTTGTGCTGTACGACGTGTTCTATACAAGGTGTCTCAAGAGGAGAGTTACACAATGCCAGACATGAAAGGTCAAGTCATTGTAAGTTGGAAATGTTTATGGTTTTTAACATCAGTGTCCTAAGAATGGATGGGTGACAGAGGAGGAGAGGGCAGCAATGATGTGCATTAGTATTGAGAGGATGTACCTTCATTACACATCAAAGTTTTCATATATCAAGATATAATGCAGTTAAAAAGTGCTTCATTGTAGCACTCGTAATGTCATAGCAACACTGTAGGATGGTCCACATGCAGCCATTTGCCACTTCTGCATGTTTACATTTTATCCCAGAAAAAATAACATGGCATTAAAAACATTTTACAACTATATGTATTAATTGTTTGATTTTTTATTTCTGATAATATATTTCTGTCCTCTTAGAATATCCTGCATATGTATCATAATTTAAGAGTAAAGACTGAGTATGATTTTATATGTAGTGCTTCAGTCCAGCATAATATTACCTATGTATTTTCTGTAAACCCCACATATTTGTTGTAGTGAGATTGAGGCATGGAGTGTCATGGTGTTTGCACTCAATAAATTATTGAATTATTTGGAAGAGTACCAACATGCAGTTTATTTATATATATTTTTCATTCATTGCAAATTTATATAAACCTGCCTATGTATTGAGAAAGGCTGGAATGATCTGGAATGGTCTGAGAGAGGCTGGGATGGATTGGAATGATATGAGAGAACTTGTATATTTTCCAGTACAAGATGGTGATAGTCTCTTGATAAGACTTATTAAGCACTTGAGGCTAATCATAAATTTATCTTTAGTGTTGTATAGATTTATTTTTGTGTAGAATGTTGTATGTGCTAGTGGTACAAAAGTAATTATAATTCAGCCACTTAATTTCTGTAGTGAATATTTTATATGGATGTATTATGCACAGAATCAGTCAAAATGGTGAATGTGCACTGGAACACAACATTAATTAAAGACTTTCTGTCTGGGATTGCTTGACTGGAAATGTGAGGTTGTACTTTTGTATTTCTTCAAACTTGTGATTTATATTTCCCATATCCTGTGATTACATAGTGTTAAATAACTGTACTTACAATACCTTACTGTTAAGCAAATTTAGTTTTTACGTTAGACACGATGAGTTATGACATAGAAGCACAGTACATAACATTGCTTATTTTTAAAGTGTGTATTGAAACACCTATTTGACATGCTTTATTTCAAGTGATTGCTATTTTTGCTACATCATAATAATAAAGCTCTAAATAAGATTCAAATTGTATTAATAGAGAAAATTTTTGCTAATCAAGTTATAAATGCAGTTGTGTTTGTAGCTGATTAGTTGATGGCATGGAATGAGTGACTTACAGGAGGTAAATGTATTTGATAATGTGTGGAAAAGACAGAAGTTGAAGGTGAATATGTACATAATTTTCAGTTTAGATTAATACTAAAGGCCAGACTGAGAATGTTCAGTGTAGTAGAGGGGGGAGAGGGTAATTTAGAAATTAGGGGTAAAATTTTTTATCAATTCTATCAAATGCCTTGGATATGTCTAGAGGAACAGCAAGTTTTACCAAAACCTTTCAAAGAGGATAACCAAGACTCAGTAAAGCAGATCACTGGTATTGCATATCAAGAAATCTTACCCCATGGTCTGACAATGCCTTGTTCATTACAGGCACTTAACCCCTTCTGTACAGTGATGCATTTGCATATTCATTCTGGTTACTATTGGGAGATTTTATACAGCCTCAGAAACTAATGAGGGATTAAAATAGTACAGACTGGCCATTAATCTTCTGACCTCCATAGATCCCTCCTACTGTCAATAGAATTGTTTGATCATACATAAAACACAGTAAAAATGCATTTTAATACTGAAGGAGCTAAACACTCAAATAGTTATTAGTAGGAGGCCACAAAACAATAATGAAATACGTACCTATACATCGGTAGTTGGGTCTCCTCTTCCAGTCCCTATTTTCTACTACTGGAGCATCTATTTATCCTATAGAGACATGGGCTTCACTGGTACCTTTGTCAGAGGGATTCTTATCCTTAACCCCTTCAGTACTATGACATTTTCATATCTATTCTTCTTACTATTTGGCAATTTTATATAGCTTTAGAAACTTATGTGGGGAATAGAATAGTGAAGGCTCTGTCTTTTAATCTTGTGACCTCCATAGAGCTTTCCTAATGTCAATAAAATCTAATTGTACCCAAAACTGAAGGTAAAAATGTGTTCCAGTACTGAAGGGGTTAAGAGCACCTTCAGAGACTCTTGTGGACATCCCAAGCCCCTTCCAGACCATCCCAGTGTCTCTTAAGACCATACCACCCTCTCTCAAAATCATCCTGGCCTTTCTCAAACCATCCTAGCCTCTCTCAGACCATCCTAAATCATACCAGCCTCTCTCAGACCATTCTAAACCATCCCAGCCTCTTAGACCATCACAGCTTTCCTCAGACCATCCCGAACCATCCCAGCCTCTCCCAAACTATCACAAACCATCCCAGCCTCTTAGACCATCACAACTTTCCTCAGACCGTCCCAAACCATCCCAGCCTCTCAAACCATCTAAAACCATCCCAGTCTCTCTCAGACCATCCCAAACCACCTAGCCTCTGTCAGACCATCGCAGCTTTCCTCAGACCATTTCAAACCATCCCACCCTCTCAGACCATCCCAGCCTCTCTTAGACCATCCGTTTCTCTCAGACTATCCTAAATCATCCCAGCCTCTCAGACCGTCTCAAACCATCATCTTCTATTTTACTAATTATTGCTTCTCAATGAATCTTTCCTTACTACAGACCTCTTTAGTAAATGCTTCATATTATCGTCCACACTCACCGGGAATCGCAATACTGAATAGAGTTTGGGAAGTATTTATTTATCCATTCATTTACTGCTCCGTAAAGACAAGACGGATTTTTTTTAGTAAGAAGTCTGTTATGACGGCTCAAACATTTTTGTGCACATAAAATGAAAAGCGCAATCAATAACATTTCGGAATTACATACACTGAAATTGTTAACTTTGCTTCGATGAATCCAAGTTTGCGTGACAGCCTGAACGTAGTATACTCTTCACGTTTCATTTTGTGGCACTTGATGGGAGCCAAACGATTTTTACTAAGAATAAGTAGTGATCTTTTCATTTATCATTTTGACGCACATCTCTGGTGGCTTCCCCAAAAAACGTTTCGCTACACACCAATCGTTGACAATAAAAACCACACACACACACACACATATATATATATATATATATATATATATATATATAT
>CM035186.1:2758351-2772196 GCA_020233015.1 Callinectes sapidus | reverse complement strand
GAGAGAGAGAGAGAGAGAGAGAGAGAGAGAGAGAGAGAGAGAGAGAGAGAGAGAGAGTCCTGTCTTATAGAATATTCCTTATAATTGGCTGAGTGTCTCGGGGGACGAGTTTAATTCTTATGGAGATAGAACAGAAAAGAGAGAGGCCCTGGGAAAAAGGGGTAGTGAATGGTGTGGTGGTGGAGGGTGGAAGGATGTGTGGATGGTGTGGCAGAGGGCGGCAGGGTGTGTGGATGGTCTCATGAGTGGCGTATTGAGATGAGTGTTGTAGAATTGGATGACTGAATTGGTTCATAGAATATTTGTTTGACTGATTTAAAATAACTAACTTCCTGAAATTTGTTTTCCATACCGTTATAAAAAGGGAAAAGTATATTTGCTTATCTATTCTTTTTAATACATATAACAATGATTTTATGAAACATGTCGAGGCATACGTATAAGCTAGACTTGATAACTTTCTGGCTATAAAGGAATCCATTAAAAGAAGTTGGATTTCTAAAATTGTGGGTTACGTTTTATTTTCCGTTGGGTAGACGATACAAATATTGTGTCAGAGGATCACTGATAGTCTGATAGTATAGAAGGAAGCTGAAGTACTGTAGAAATACATAAATGATTAACTCGAGATATACACTGATACTTTTTTTTATAATATATTCATTAAATCTATTGATAAAGCGTGTACAGTGAACGACTTATAGTGTTGCTGCGTCCTTGACGGGAAACAGAGGGCATGACAGACACTCATGATATGATGTATATACACTAAACGAGGGGGTATGGCTGTACACACACACACACACACACACACACACACACACACACACACACACACACACACACACACACACACACACACACACACCATGAGCTTTCCCTTTCCCCACCTCTAGTCTTGCCGTCTTTATATTTTCATGTTGTGAAGGTTTCCCCTGAGACGTGAACGAATATATTTCCAAACTGACTCAAAGGAAACGCACAACTCAGTTTGTCTGTCTCTAAAGTGAATTTGTGTTGTCTTTAGTCTTCCGCCTCCCAGTGACCAGTGACCCTTCGTACATAATACTTTGACCTTGTTATAAAAATTCTTAACTATATAATTCTCCATCTGGAATTCATTACATTACCTGACGTCCTGGACAGGTAATGCCCCTAGCAGCACCTGACCTGCGCTTGGCACCTCAAACCTCCCCACCTGACACCTGGAGTAACACAGTTGTACAACATAGATGTAACACCATTAAGGTAGACACTGACTTGTTGTAATAGGGAATAACAACCTCTATTAGTATGTATATTATTCCTAGTCATTGACACTGACAACGACTACGTGAAAGAAGCAGAGGTTCGGATTCAGAAACTCTTTGCTCTCTCACCACGACTATTTTCCAAGGCCACAGAGATGAATAGCAGGGTTTTTAAGAGTGTTTCTCCAGTTTGTAATGTAGAAACCTTGTCTCTTCCTCTAGAGCCACAAAAAGACCTTAAGAAACTCTTGTAAATTTAAATAAAGCCTTTTGAAATAGTTGAGGTGAAGCACGGAAGTGTTTGAGAATACGAGCCAGAAAACCTTTGCTCATGTTCCCAAACGTGTGTTGTTGACTCGAGTGGTGATACAGAACGAACGAGAAGAACGGAAACTTAAGTTGGATTGAATTAGAAGTGATGCAGGGGACACAACATGAACAAGAAGCCAAGTAGTCAGTGAATAATGTGGATAGGGAAAAAAAAATATACGTACAATCTTGATAAAGGTTGGTTAAAAGAAAATGGGATGAAATTAATAGAATAGAATAAGTTGTTGGTGTTGAGTGATTTGGAAGCTTTAAATGAAGAACAGACAAATCTTATTAATAAGTATAATAGTTGAAATAAACAGGCTTATTTCGATTAGGAACGTCCACGTGTAGGAATGAATGATTTTTTGTTATGTAGTAATGGGGGAATAAAAGAAAAAAAGACTACAGATAATGGAGTGTTTTTTTTTATAGAGTGTCAGGGTTCATATCAACAGATTTTTAAGTATGTAACTTTTTCTTAGACGAAATTCTAGTCTTAGAATCCATCTTAACCTTCCAAAAATAGTGTTGTTCTTTAGCCATTATTTCGTCAGCAGTAAATTCGAAGCTACTGATGAAATAATGGCTGCAGTATATTACTAATTTCGGGAGGTTAGGATGAATTTTAAGATTAGAAACTCGTCTTAGAAAAAAAAAACATACTTAAGAATGTCTGTGTACTACGGGCCCAGACTTGTGAGGGTGGTGACGTGGGTATGAATGTGACTGTCTCTCGGTGATTCCTGCCTCAGTGGTGAGGGGCGTAGTGAAGTGTGAGGAACGATCGCCTTGCCTGACTCGATTAGGTGTTGTTAATCCCTTCATTACTAGGACGCATTTTCCTATATATTCTACATATTATTGAGTCATTTTCTACAGCTTCAGAAACTCGTGGAGATTAAGATAGTACAGACTCTGGCCATTAATCTTCTGACTTCCATAGACCCTTCCTAATGTCAATGAAATCGTCTATCACACACAAAAGTCGCGGTAAAAATGTATCCCAGTACTAAAGGGGTTAACAAACGTAAGGATTGGAAGCATCATTATTCGATAAACAAATAAGAATGGAAAGAAATGAATATGGAATGAGTTTCGTTCAGTGTGCCGAAGGAAGCTTGATATTTTGTTGTAGAAAACGTGACACTTTTCAAGGGTAACTAAGACCAAAATGCCTTGGTGTTGCCTTTTGTGAGACTAGAATGACGGGATGTAGTGGAGGCTGGCAAGATCATACAGTGACCTACAGTAAACCTTCAACGAGAACTCCCAAAAGCAAAAAGTGAAGTAGTATCTGGCAGGTTTTTCTCGTTGTTATCTACTTTAATTTGATAACATTTCATGAACGGATTTTGACTACGAGAAAAGAGAAGATATGGGAATTCCACTTGGCAACGAGAGCGGCGGGCCAATCATTGCAGTTAACTCTCCTTTAATTCAATGATATCAGTTTATGTGAGTGAAGGACTAAATCGTGAAGTGATTTGCGAGGCATCCAAGTATCGAAGCAATGAACCCATCCATCATTAGGGAAAGTAGGACTGGAGGGGTGAGTGGGATGAGAATGAGAAGAATAAAAGAAAGAGAGAGAGAAAGAAAAAAAAAGAGGGCCACTATGAGAAAGAACAGTAGAAAACTAAGAATCAAAAGGAAAACACGGAGAAGAAAGAGAAAGAGGAGAAAGAAGAGAGGAAAAAACATTATGGGCAGGACGAAAAGAAATAAGATAAGAATGCAAGGTACTTATTGTTCTTATTTTTTTGTTCTTTCCTTTTAGTTCTTTTTTTAAATCTTTTTTCCTTCCTTCATCTTTAACATACGGTGCAACAACAGCGACAATGATAATGATGACAATAATAATAATGATAATAGTAGTAGTAGTAGTAGTAGCAGTAGTAGTAGTAGTAGTAGTAATGATAATAATAAAAAAAGAAGAAGAAATAATAATAACAAAACATAATTACTGTTCTTTCCTTCCTACATCTGACATGATTATATAACAACAACAACAACAACAACAACAATTATATTAATGATGAAAAATAATCATAATAAAGGTAATATAAAAAATCCCTTATCTCCCCTTTACTTTAATTTCACGGATCACAAACTCTTTAAATATCGCTGACATATGCGCCCTTTGCCTTAGTTCCTCCTTATTGTGATACTCTCCCTTCTCCTCCCAGGCTGTGATGGTGGAGGCTTAAACCTGTTATTATTTTCACGCTTCCTGGCCCTGATTTATATGGGCGGTTTGGTTGGCACGTGTAGGCCTAACCCTTAAAACCGGCCTATCTTTAAAACCTTTGCTTATTTATGTGTTTGGTGTCGTGTGATTGGTGTGTGTGTGTGTGTGTGTGTGTGTGTGTGTGTGTGTGTGGGGACCATTATCATTCACGGGAATATATTATGGTATTGCAGAAATTAATCGGGCTACCCATCACTCTAGGAACACACACACACACACACACACGCACACACACACGCACACGCACACGCACAGAGCAATTGGGCGTTGGGCAGGGCATTATTACTCCCCATTAACAGTTTAGCCAATAGAATCACTCCTTTTCGAGGTCAACTACCAATCAAAACATTCTTGCCTCCTTCTCTCCCTGCTACTTTTATGTCTTCTTTCTACCTATAATATATTTTTCTCCTCCTCCTCCTCCTCCTCCTCCTGTATTTTCTTATCTAATTCTTGTCCTACTGCTTTTACTGATCCTATTTCTTCTCTTCCTATCAATAATAAGTTTTTCTCTCCTCCTCCTCCTTCTCCTCCTGTATTTTCTTGTTCAATTTTTGCCCTCCTGTATTTTCTTGTTCTGATCTTATTTCTTTCCTTCCTACCCATAATCATTCTTTTTCCTTTCCTTTTCCTCCTCTTTCTTGTTCCTCTCCCTTTTTTCTTCCAAATTCTTACTTTTTTTCCCTCTCATAATGGTCCTCTTTTTCTCTCTCTCTTTCTCTTTTCCTTCTCGTTCTCTTCCCCACTCGCTCCTCCAGTCCTACTTTCCCTAATGATGGATGGATTTATTGCTTCGATACTTTAGTGCCTCGAGTTTCACGCTTCAGTCACTGCCGTGCATTATCCTTTCATTTCCTCCTCTCTAGTTAGACAGGTTAAGTGTTGTATCGGAAGAACTTTGAAGTTATGATGCTTACTGAAGTGCCTTTTTACACCTTTTTTGTCGTTATAAAGGATGTATGTATTTTGATAGTTGTGTTTGTATATACTTTTTTACACTGTGATTTTTTTTAAGCCCTTCAGTATTGGGACACATTTCTACCACGAGTTCGGGGTATGATTACATGATTTTATTGATGTAAGGAAGGGTCTATGGAGGTCAGAAGATTAATAGCCAATCAGTACTATTTTGATCCCCACACGAGTTTCTGACGCTGTAGAAAACCGACAAATATAATAAGCAGAATGAATATAAAAATGCGTCCCAATGGTAAAAGGGTTAAGGGGGCTGGGTGTGGGATGGGGGTACCGATTGGAAAAATGGATGTGGAGGTATTTTTTTCTCTGTTTTTGTTAGCGGAGTGTGATGAATGATGCGTGTAAAGGTGGAATGTTTGTTTGTGTTCATCCTTGTGGGACGGAGTCTGCTTCGATTTGAGACTCACTGCTTCATTTTTCTTTTTTTTTACTTTGCTAATTTTGCTTTATTGTTTTTATATTTTAGAACTTTTTTGTTAGTAAAGATGAAGGAAAATGTTACCTACTGACCTGGTATTTCACACGAGGTTTTGTGTTTATGTGATTTAAGAAAGGTAAGTGTGACAATAGAGAAACCGAGTGCAATAAAAGATGTTGGGGATAGAAAGGAAGGGTAAGATGAAAAATAAAATAAATAAGGAAGGAAATGTTTAGAGTGAACACTAAAACTACCACAATAATGAAAAAGAAACACTATGTAGAAATTTCATCTTGAAATACGTAAACTATCTTTTAATATATTAAGTACAGCAAAGAAAACAGGATACCATTATGTATCGCCAAGGAACACTCATGAGAGCTAAAGGAAATACAACATTGAGAAAAAGAAACTATTATCATCTTAACGTGGAAGTGAGATGTAATGACAATAAAGGTGATAAGTGCAAGATTGCAGTCGCTAAATAGAGGTCGCCTTATTTACACCATCACTCATTAAGGCAGTGGTGTTTTTTTCATGTAAGAGGGGAAGCTAACCAAGGGCAACATAAGATTATAATGAGAAACCCACTAATTGGCCAGCCCCCTCACAGGTTCGAGAGAGTTAGGTATAAAAGTCTTGAAACCTTCCTCTTAATTGAAGTCGAGTCATGGATATGGACTGTAAAAGTGTCATTTAAGGTTACTAGCGCGATCGCTTGAAAATTTCTACGAGTGGCAGCGATCAGGAGACAGGTGAGCAATAACTGATTAGCGTGGGAACTTGCTCGTGGGAACTTATTCGAACACCCACATAAGTAGTTTTGGGTCTTACGAGAAGTGAGTGATTAAGTGGTGAGATTGAATAAAGAGTGTTGTGTGACGGTGAGGACTGTGAGTAGTGCATGGAATGAAGAGGAGTGAGTAGTGGCGCTTGTGACGTGAGGAGTGAGTGAGTGAGTGAGTGGTGAGAGTGAAGGAAGAGCATAGTATGATGGTGAGGATTGTGAGTAGTGCATGTAATGAAGTAAGTGATGAGCGTGAAGGAAGAGCATAGTGTGATGGTGAGGGTTGTGAGTGATGCTTGAAATGAAAGGATGCGTGCCCTCAAATATTCCGGTGTCTCATCACGACTACTTCCAACTGCGTGTATAAGTGGAAGTTACTTAGGTTTTGGAAGGTGTTTTCCTGTTTGTGATGGCAGTTTAATAAAGGTTCCACACACAACAGCAATACACAGAACCATAGAAATTGAGAAATTGGCCCGGGAAATGAAAGTGAAGGTGAAATATAAGAATTACATGCTCTATTGAAATGTATATATATGTATACCACTCAGGTATGACAGGACATGATGAAAAATGAGAAACACTGATCCATATACAAAAAAAAAAAGAAAAGAAGAAAAACAAATGAAAAATGTTGGTGGCTATGGAATGTTCTTTTTTTTTTTCCGTACTATTTAAACTACGAAAGAAGCAGGTCATACACACACACACACACACACACACACACACACACACACACACACACACACACACACACACACACACACACACACACACACACACACACACACTGATTCCTTTCCATCTAATCGTGTAGTGCCATGTATGGAATACTGAACAGTCAGAAGGGATGGGATGTATATAGACAATGAGATAGTTATTTAAGTCACCGAAGTAGGAGAGACGTACGTATAGGAACGTGAGAATACCTGAATGTGAGACAAACGATAACGAGACATAAAGGACAGAACAGCAGTTTGATTAGTACAACTTCCTTGGGGCTAAACACCTGTACATAGACTGATGTCGATACAGAACAGGTAACAACTTCTACAGGTAAACAAAGGGTCATTAGGGTACCAAGCTACAGGTGTAAGAACATAATATGCAACCCAAAATTTATAAGAGGAACATAAGGAGCTTCTTGGTGTAAAATTTATAAGGGGAACATAAAACTGTCTTGTAAAGGAGCTTCTTGGGGTAAACTTTCTCAGGGGAACATAACAGGGTCTTGTATAGGAGCTTCTTAGGGTAAAATTTCTCCGGGTAACATAACACAATCTTATATAGGAGTTCCTTGAGGGTCTGGGCAGGTCTATTTGGAGGTTCCTGCAGTGGCGGCGACGAGGGCGGAGGCGAGAGCTGGTGCCACTGGGGTGTACGGAGCTGAGGGGACACAGGGTCGTGGCTCCGCGCTCTTGATGAAGGAGGTACTGAGGGTGGACACGACCGGGGTGACAATGATCTGCGGGAAGGAGACGTATTAGCAAGATTTCTTTATCACCGTTAGATAGTAAGGGCTAAAGTACCGTCAGAGTGCTACGTGATTAACAGTTACTAAGACTCTTTTGCTGTCAATGGCCATTATATTTAAAGAGCATTAAGAGTTTAGTTTGTGAAGTATTATCTATTGATCTTTTGATCTTGTTGATGTTTACTTAACTAGTCTCTCACCATCAGGGGATTAACTAAGGCTGTTCTGCCGTTAACGGTTAAATATATGTAGAACATTAAGGTTAAACTTTTGAAGTATTATTTATTGTTCTACTATTGCTACTGGTGTTTATTGATGAAGTATGTACATGTAAAGGGGGGTTAACAAGCCGAGTTAATTCGTGAAATATTATTTCCTCCTTTAGTATCATAAAGTAAAGGTGATATTTTTGTTGCTCTTAATGCAGCCCTTGCCTAAATTCTATCCCTTATGTGTTGTGTCGTGTGTTGTATATTTTGCTTCGTAAATGTGTAATCTACTTAACATTAGAGGCTTATTTTGGGTCAATTTGGAAATAAATTATATTTTGTCGTGTGGCTTAATCTTAAATTAGACTATGAACGTGTGTGTGTGTGTGTGTGTGTGTGTGTGTGTGTGTGTGTGTGTGTGTGTGTGTGTGTGTAAAAATAAATGATGAATGATATTGCCACAAATGAATGTTACCAACTCAAAGTTAAAATTAAAAGGGACCTTCGGAAAAGATCCCTAATTGAAGAGAATAATTTTTCACTACAATGCCCTTGAGAACCTCTGAGACGGGCGGATGGCGGAGGATAGGGAGAGATGGATGGGGAAGACGGGAGAGACGGGAGGTAAAGATGACAGGACCATTCCCGCTTCACTCTAGAACCCCGTCACCCTCTATCAATGAGAACACTGCCATCATCACAGTAAAGAACAGGTGTCTCATGAACCAGCTCAGTGCTCCTCCACACATGCTTTATTCACACACATGCCTACATAACACCTTCACCCTTAGCACCTGTGATGACTGACTGCTAGGCAACTACCAGCCTCATCCACAGGTAAGGAAGGGGTGTGGTACATTCATGCATTGTAGTCTACGTGCTGTAAATATCATGCTCACTATGTCATACAAGATGCGAGGGTCAATAATTCATGCATACCGTGCGCCAGATTCAAGGCACGACGAGTACAGCATTCCATTGACCAATCCCCCCACCAGTCTTTAATGGGCTAATTTCTGAAACATCTCCACCTACATATCTGCTACATTTCAAATAAATATGAGTAAAAGTAACACGTTTATTTAGTTTAATTGTTTTATGGCTACTGACAGGTTAATGAGGTTTCCTCTTTACCCACTCGAGAAACACCCTTCAGAAGCATGGCTCGTATTCAGAAACTAGTTGTTCTCTCACCACGACTATTTTCAAAGGCCAATTTTTTCAAGCAATTTCTTAAGAGTGTTTCGCGTATTAGTAATGCCGAAATCGTGTTAATCTCTCACTAAATCAGTATAAACATCTTCAAATAAAACATTCTGAAAGTGATGAAGTGCAACGCACAAGTGTTTGAAGAATCTGGCCTAAATGATTTTCGTGACCTTTGAAAAATAGTCGCAGTGTGTGAGAGCAGAGCGTTTTTCAACACTGGCTTAGAATTTCTTCCCAAAACTAACCGTAATATTTTTCCCTCAGCATCTTAACCAGCTGTTGTCCTCTATGAATATATACACAATTAACAACTCTTTTCTACAAGTATATACACGTGCGAATTTTTGTATGAGTTAATGACGTACCTTTGCTGATCGGAAATTTGTAAACGACACGCTCACCAACCCTGTCCAGACTATGTACATAGCAGAGTGTTCAGGGTTAGGCGAGGGTGAGGCGAGAAGTGCACCACACTCGGTTGTAACGCTACTCTGAGTGTGTGTAAAGTTTTCATCAGTACTTTATAGGTCGTGTTTTTTTGTGTCCGTAGAATATATTCGTCGATCTCTCTAATGGTAGTGACAGAGAATGAGTGATTTTTGTCCACGTAAAATAGTGATGACGATGATGATGATAATAATAATAATAATGATAATAATAATGATAATAATAATAGTAATAATGATGATGATAATAATAATAATAATAATAATAATAATAATAATAATAATAATAATAATAATAATAATAATAATAATAATAATAGATAAATAAATAAATAAGTAAATAATGAAGAGAAATGTCAGTACCATTTTGCACATAAGACCAGATCGGGACAACTTTATGCCACAGACTGTATGTATGTAGGCCAGCTAAGTATTTCCTGGCGTGCCTGTGAGCCGTGCGTGTCACACACAGCATACTACTTGTGCACAGATTACAGACTGGAGAGGCTATTCTGTACATTTCCTAAAGCTGTTTCGAAAGAATGTTAGTTTATTGATAAAATTTATTCACATTTATGGGGGGCTTGGGTACTTATCATCGTGAGATCTTAGACATTTATTTTCTTCTTTTTTGCATAGTGGAGAATGAAAATGAAAGGCAAAATGACTTATTTTTTACACTGTGTTTGAAGCCTTTCTCTTCAGATAGTTGACGTCATATGCACGGGGAATACAGAAACAGGAGGGGCAGAAACCAGTTATGTACTGTACGTGGCTCGGCAAAGTGAGTCTGTTCCTGTGCATTGTGTCCTGTTATTTTCTTGGTGGCCATACTGTTTTTAGTACATTGAAAACGTTAGATGTCTTTAGGCAGAACACGGGCAGTAGCAGGAGGAGGAGGAGGAGGAGGAGGAGGATAGGAGGCACACGAGGACACACGAAGAGGAAGTGGACGGTGGTCATCCAGTTAATGGAGTGTAAGGAGGAGTTAATTGAGTGAGAACACCTCCACTTTCTCTCAAGATGGGAAGGAGGGGAGGGTTAGGGACGGGACGGGACGGGGCGGGAAGGGGAGGGGAGTGGAGAGTCAGCAGTATAAGGAAAAGGAGGAAGAAGGGGGAAGGGAGGGATGAGCAGTGACAGGTGTGTGTCTTCCCTTATAAGTTTGCGTCTCAATGGCAAGGTTTCGAGAATATTGATGGGGGTTTAATGAGAGAGAGAGAGAGAGAGAGAGAGAGAGAGAGAGAGAGAGAGAGAGAGAGAGAGAGAGAGAGAGAGAGAGAGAGAGAGAGAGAGAGAGAGAGAGAGAGAGAGAGAGAGAGAAGAGGAAAGAGGAAAGAGGAAAGAGGAAAGAAAGACCAGCCAACCTGTAATACAAAAAGTACCAATGTTTTGTTTCCTGGATTGACGTTAAATCAATTTGTTTATTCATGTATTCACGATTTGTAGCAGGACGAGACGCTTGTGCCTTGAGGTGTTTATTGCAGTGATCAATAGGTGTGTGTGTGTGTGTGTGTGTGTGTGTGTGTGTGTGTGTGTGTGTGTGTGTGTGTAGGTACGTAGAAGAAATGGTAAAGAGAAGTGAGAAAACTGAAAAGAGGAGTGAAGGAAGCCCATGAATGAATGACAGGAGAATATTGATAGGAAAGCAGGAGGAATGTAAAACAACCAAGGTCGTCTTTTGTATTGTCATTGAAATATTGCTGTCTCACTTTTATGATGGCTTTCACTGTTAAGATCGTGCAACCGTTCAACACATGAGACACAGCAATCACTACAAAATTAAAGCTTCGTTAATATTTTGAACAAATTTTTATCCCACTTACTAAAATTTTAACCAATGACCAATACAGTCTTTAGTTGTTCGCGTTTCGTCTCACACCCGATGACCTCCGTGCAGGGCGTGCAGGTGGGGCTCAGCAACGCAGGATGAGCCCCGGGCCTTGCTTTTCTAATCACGGCAAATGATTCCACTCGTCATACAAAGATGTGAATGTTCGCCCTCCCCCCTCCCTTCTCTCCCTCATCATGGAAACCTCGAGAATAATTTTGGGAGACGAAGATTCGCGTGTCGTTTTCAGGAAATGAATTAAACTCGAATGCCACTCAGGCCTTGCAATGAACGCCTTTGGAAGCTTACCGTGCCAGGAGCTTACATGCTTGGGTTGCTGGGTGATGAGTTAATCTATTTATTATTCAGATGAGTGTGGGGGCCCTTGGTCGTGTCCGCCATTAGAGAGCTGCATTATGAAAGCCCTCCCGTGTTTGGGGCGTTGGAAGAGCCAGATGAGGAGGAAGGGGGGATCAGAATATTTCATCTCATCCACACTCTTCCTTTCCAAGCTCCAAGCAAGGTCACACTAGGTCACAGGGTGCTTGATTGTACCCCGCGCCTCCCATCTACAACCTGATCCACACACGTTTTCCATCTGGTAAACGAGCAACAAGAACATCTTTCATAGTAACAGTATTCTACACACACCTTTCTTCCTACACACCTGCCTCTTAACAAACAACTTCAAAAAAAAACATAACTACACCTCTTCATCCTACTCTTACATGCTTTCAGTAACACAGGGAAGTATCAGGCATTTCATCTATTACTACTACTAAACTCTAACACCAACTCAACACCAGGAGACAAAAGGAGAACAAGAAGGACGTCATCCCTGGTGTGTGGCAAGGGCTGAGTCGTTCATAAGGGTGTGGCATGCGAGAGGGGGTCACCAAGGATCATAATATGCACCGCAAGGGATGGGAGACATACCACCTTAGGGCACCAGGGAAGCGGACCACCAGGGGAGCAGTCACCAGGGAGGGGAGGGAAAGGTGTCACACGGTGGAAGCTGAAGCGAAGCACCCGTTGATATGGAGGAAGAGGAAGAGGAGGAGAAGGAAGAAGAGGTAGAGGGGAAGAAAGGGGGAAGGGTTATTGGTGTGGGTGATAGTTAAGGAATATAAAATAAATGAAAGGTTAGGCAGGGAGAGAGGAAATGAGGCGAATAAAGATCTATCAAGGTGAAATGTCGAAACAAGATCCGCGGGAGAAATGCAAGGAAGTCGTGGGACGGTGTGAAGGACAAATGGGGTGCGGGGAAGGGAGATAAGAGTGTAAAGAATGAAGATGCATGATTAGAAAGAGAAGAGACGCGTAATGGACGAGATAAAACGAAGAGAAAAGACGATGGAGGTAAAGAGAAGGCATATTTTGGTTGATATTAATGGTAAATGACTGATCTAGAATAAATAATCGGTTGTAAAGTAATGAAAAAAGTGCTTTACTCAGTGTTGAATAAAAAAGAACCCCAAATTGCCATAAAGAAGAAGAGGAAACGAATCTAAAGTTAGTGAAAAGGTAAATTACGTAGTATAATCGATGTTAAGATAAAGTGATCACTCTGCTAAAAAATTAAATAATGGAAAGATTCAAAACAATAAGAATAAAAACAATAGAGATATAAAATAGACGAATGTAGGCTTATTGAGAAGGTAAATTACTGACTAAAGAATAAATAATGGATCCTAAAATAATGATATGAACGCTTGTCTGAAAATATGCAATAAAAAAACCCATTTAAAAACCACCTTGGACATAAAAGATCCCATAATTTATTGCACAAATATTAATCCCGTGGTGTCCTTGTTTGGCCAAGTTTTTAGCCTCCCAGGGAAGACTCATTAAGCAGCAGCGTTTCACCTGATGACCTTGGAGGTGACGAATCTTTGCCTAAAATGAACAGGCGAGATGAGAATGAGACAGGTGACAGGTGACAGGTGAGTGTGGCGGGGACGGGTGACTCAGGACAGGCATTCAAGACAGGTGAAACGATAAGACTTCTCTAGACTCTTGTGGGAGGAAAAAAAAATAGACGTAGAATTAATACACACATTGAAGGAAAATAGGAGAAAAAAAAGACAGGAAAAGAAAATGAGTGTTATATTCTCAAGGAAGCAAAAAATAAGCTAAAAAATAATAATAACAAGAGAATAATGATAAAAAAGAATAATTAATCACAGTTGAGACGAGACTTATTAAAACTCTCTTTAGGGGAAGGAAATGAAGTTTATATTCGTATTAGATGTAGATTCAGTACACTCAAGGAAGGCAAAATAAAAGAAAAAATGGAAAATCAAGGCTATATTTGTAGAATCAATACGAATAAGAAGGCAAATAATAGGAGAAAATGGAGGTCATATTCGTTTTAGACGTATAATTAATTAAAAAAAAGAAAATAATGAATACACGAGAAAAGGGAACAAACATGGTGAAGAAATGCAAAAATGTCTTCCAAGGCTTCAGAAAGGAAAAAAAAATGACAAGATATTCAGACCTAATTTAGAAGGTCATTATGTGCGAGGCAAAAAAGGGGAATTAACATCGATATTTTTAGAGTTGTGTGGAAAAAGGTGAGGTGAGGCGAGGAGGGTGGTGAAGAAGGACCAGGGGGGTTGGAGGGGGTCAGAAGTCCTCGTAGGGGTCAAACTGAAAAATAAGGAAGATCTCTTTATGGGCA
>CM035186.1:2601479-2627053 GCA_020233015.1 Callinectes sapidus | reverse complement strand
AGAGAGAGAGAGAGAGAGAGAGAGGTGAGGGGGGAGGGGGGGAAGGAGGCGGGAGAATGGCTAATATTCCTTGTGTTATTGGTGTGTTGTGCGGGAAGGTTTCTGCTGTGAGTTAATGTTGTGCTTTACAATCCACAGCCACCACGGAACAAAGTAAGACATTGATTGGTATTGACTATTATTGTGTTCTTAGACGATATACAGATGGCAGTCACAGTAATGATGATATGGACAGCTTTGATTCATTCATTATTAGTACAATACAAAAAAAAAGTTTTCTTCTTTTGAACTGTGATTACTTAGTGACATTTGTTGTTGTTCTTTTGTTCGTTAGTACTACTATAAGTTTATTTCTGATATTGGCAAGTTTTCAAACATTTTCTTTAATTTTTGTGGTGTTGCAACTCTGCAGACCACATAGCATCAGAGGAAGTAAATCAAAGACAGTAATCAAAGCATCCCAGAACGTAATGCATCACAGCAAGGCCTTAAAAATGAAATAATCAACCAGCAGTTCACACACAAGAAGATGCGAGGGTCGAGGTGGCGTGACTCGTCCCGCCGGCGGAGGAAGCGGCGTGGGCGTCGCAAGCGTCGCTTCCTGGCGGAGAAGGACGAGCTGGTACACATCCACAAGTCCCCGAACTACTGCATCCAGAACCCCAAGAAAGGGATCCTCGGCACCCACGGCCGCTTCTGTAACAAGACATCCCATGGCGCCGACTCTTGTGACCTCCTGTGCTGCGGCCGGGGGTACAACACACAGGTGAGGCGGCCAGCACTGCGCAGGACTAAAGAAGCATTGTGCAGTAGTATCACAACTACAGTGACTTGTTATATCTACACAATAATAGCCACTCAAAACACCATACATAAGTCTGTGTATAATAGCAGTAGGTGTACTCGTACATGTTCATAGTTTGTGGAGTCACTTTGTAATTTGAAGTGAAGGTTGATTATCCTGTGTGCTTTGTCCTCAGGTTGTGCGGTACGTGGAGCGCTGCCACTGCAAGTTCGTGTGGTGTTGCCACGTCCAGTGCAAGACTTGCATCACCAACGTTGATGTTCACACCTGCAAGTAGTGGAGAGGCTCGGGTGACAAATGTTTAGGAGCACCTGCCTTGTTCACTTGATGGGAGAGTCGTGGCTCATTATAGAGTCTTGGACTGTTTGGGTGCTGTAGAGAAGATGGTGAAAAATGTATCATTCAAAACTTGAAAGTAGTGAATATGTTTTGTGTTGAGCAACAACTGACTTGGCGCCCAGACTCAAGAATGCTGAGTGAGATGCTGCAGCTGGTTGGAACACTTCAGAAATATTACATGTAAATTTGCAGCCGTTTAGTCAGTTTTAGTGGTAAACTAACAGCATGATAGTGCTTTAGTGGTGATGATCAGGTAGATTGTGTGAAAGCCAAGGTAGCCTCAAACATTGGGACTCATCACACCAGTAGCTGACAAAAATCAGTGGTTTTATTACCACTGGAAACTGTTGTGTGTGTGTCATGGCTGCCGCTGTGATCCTGGTCCCCCCCACAACTGTGAACAGCGTGCAGCTCAGCCACACCGACCTGATCGCCCCTCATTAGAAAACAAAGTGGTACTTATCATTGTGTGTTTTGGTATTGTACACTCTGGCAAGCACCTCAACTGTCCTCCCAGCACAAGGCAGCCAGTGACGGGTCCTGCGGTCCACACACACCCGTCACCCCAGGGAAGGCCAGGCAGCCCCAGGGGAGGAGTAGACAAGAGTGGCTCCAGCTGCTTCCTTCATGGAATTGCCGAGTGACAAGGTGTTCCCCAAAGGCAGCCAGCAAGATGGTGTCAGCTAGGCAGGCCTTGGCTGCCTCCACCACGCCCACCACCACCGCCACCACCGCCACACACCCAGAACAAGCCACGCAGCAACCTCCTCCTCCTGAAGGAGGTGTCGCCGTTAGTCGTCCGAGTAATGGATCAAAATATTTTGTGTGAAATATATTGCAATAAACTATATGTCAGACATTTACATACTATTAGCTATGATTGGACTTACCATTACCTCATATTTATGGTGTCGTGTGTACAGTGGTCCCTCCCAGTGGTAGTTTCATAAACTATGCTGTGTTTGTATATAGTGAAGATTATTTTGCTTTTTATGCCCTTTACAAATGTCTCTTGAGTTTATGGCTGAGATTAGGTTATTCTTGTTCAGTACCAATGGAAGGACAAGCAGCAGGTGTTTCAAGGCCGCCCCTTCCTCCATGCCGGCCCTCAGCGGGGTGGAGGGGGCGGCCGACAGAACATTTACACTTGGTAGACACGTGCTTAGCCAGAGTAAACAAAATATATTTACATTAGTACCTTTGAGTTTATGTGAAGGCTGTGGCAAGTGTCAGCGCTCAGGGGCATGAGGTGTGGCACAGGTAGAGGGTCAGCCTGGCACTGTCATCTCTTCTTTGCACCAGACATCACACATTGATCACTTGCCCCTCACACTCACACCCTCTCTTCCTGACTCGTCCATCAATACATCAATCATATCAACATTAGACCTTTTCTCTGACTCATGCATATAAATTAGGAAGAAAAAGTGTTCGTGTGTGTGTGTGTGTGTGTGTGTGTGTGTGTGTGTGTGCGTGCGTGCGGTGTGTGTGTGTGTGTGTGTGTGTGTGTGTGTGTGTGTGTGTGTGTGTGTGTGTGTGTGTGTGTGTACATCCATCTCCCAAGACAAGGTTCAAACAGTCATCCTGCCCTCTCTGCCTTGCCACACCTCCGCCCCTGAGCTGCTGCTAAACCTGCCAGCCCTGCGAGGGAGTCAACACCAGCTTCATGTTTCTTTATGCCCACCTCTCTTGCCTATTTCTACCCAAACCCTGCCTATTTATGTCCATTCTCACCTGTTTGTACCACACTCCTGTCCAACCTAGCTCTGTCTCCCCTATCTCTGCTTCTCACTTAATGGTTTCACTGCAATCAATTGGATCAGCAGGCTTGGGATGTGACGTCTCAGCCTGGCCATTCATAAAGTGCTACCGTTCTCAGGGTCCCACGAGATGTTTCCATAAATGCTTTTCATCAGTGGTTTACAAAGGTTGGGTCATGTAAACACTTAATTACAAATGGAGATTATGTGATGTCAATTTGAAAGCTGATGATATTTTGTGTAAGCCTTTTTTTTTTTTTTTTTTGGTTACAAGTTCAACATGTATTTTTGTGTCTGGAGTAAAATACAAATACAGTGATGCCAAGAGTATAAAGCAATAGAAAGTACAGATATATATATTGTTTATCAGCATGAGTTCAACGCACGTCAATAGTGTTACAACTGCAGTGAACATCCATTTATCATTTACCGTCATGAAGTCGGTCTCATGTCTCGGCCAATCCCCACATTCTTGCCTCCAGGATGCTGATGTTCACTCCAGGACTCCCGTGTAAATACCTGTATCATATGAGGCACTAAAGCAGAGATGTAGAAACTCATACATGTATCAACTAGTGTAGGTCGTGCTGTCTTAGGATCTGAACACTAGTTAAAAGCTTTCCATGTGTCTGACAATGGAGGGAGAGAGACGAGTAGAGATGTATGAAGACAATATGAGAGTATTTAGACCTATGGGTTGTAACAAGAGTGAAATATATTACATTTAGGAGAATAATTTAATCTTTGAGTAGGTGTATCATTAAGCCTTGTACTGCTATCGAACTCTGGTTAGAATTAGCATTAAAGCATAGCTCGTTACTGCTGAGTGTAGTTCTCTTAAGCTCCACCCTTGGTCAGTGAACTTAATGAGGGATATTTAAGAAGGTAACATTACAAACACCTGAGATTATGCGTGGTAAAGTTAGTATGCATCATGAACAGCAGGTTATATCTTTGTCCAACTGTCTCGCGACCCAGTCAACGCCTTCCACTTGCCGTCTCTGAAACAATTGGTCAAAAAAACTGTTCTGGTGAGGCGTTGACTGAGGCTTTCAACCATCCAATATGACGCTGGAAGATCAAGAGGAAAAAGAAAGGCTCTCGACACATCTAGAAGGCCATTAACTCTTGTTCCATAATTTGCTTCAGTTAGTTTGATGTTGATGATAACCATGCGTATAAAAAAAAGATTCTCCACAACCGCACACGAAGACGTCTGGAATCATTGATAACATAACGCCGTGCGCCATCTGCCAGTGCAACACACGGCGCCGGAATGAGGTGCGCGTGAGACTGGTGGCGTCTGGCGTTCATCAATCTCTTACCGAGCTCTTCCACAAACACCCAGACAGACTCTGATTCACACCCAACATCTTGTCAAAACGTGTTCACCAAGAGATGTATTAATGTCCTCAAGATTACCCATTTCCGTGCTGAGCTGTAGAGGCGCCCTTGAAAGCAGAGGATGTGTGTTGACTCGCGCTTCCCTGGGTATGCCTCCCTTGTCATTTGAACCTGCTGAATCAGAGTCACGTGCTAAACGGGCTGAATTCTTAGTTATTTTGTATGTATTTATCCTACTCGTCGTTTTCTCAGATTCTGTAGTTTATTCTTCCTTCTCTCGTTCTTCTGTGTCTCGCTCCTTTCCAGCATCTCCTTCTCATAACCTCTTTTCTCTCGTATTACTAGAAGGAATTGTAATGAAAATGGGTGAAGTGTGTATGTTCAAATAGATAGATACTTGGTGGTTTCCTTCAGTCATTTACACAAGTTATAGGAGCTCCAAGTCTGTTCCATCGTCCGGTTCCGTTAAAACTCATTCATTTGTTTGATTTGACGAAGAACTTGACAGAAAATTATTTGATGTCAGTGATAAAAACTCTCTCTCTCTCTTTCTCTCTCTCTCTCTCTCTCTCTCTCTCTCTCTCTCTCTCTCTCTCTCTCTCTCTCTCTCTCTCTCTCTCTCTCTCTCTCTCTCTCTCTTATTTCCCAAGTCCGTTTTTTGAGAAGGAAGCCCGCCTTGACCTAGATCAACGGAGATTTGTATTGTGGCAATAAACTAGCCCATATAGCGTGTTTGTTTTACCACCCTTGCCTTTTTCCCTCATCTAATGTCCATATAAAACAAAAAGGGACAAGAAAGGTGAGTAGTAGTAGTAATAGTGGTAGTAGTAGTAGTAGTAGTAGTAGTAGTAGTAGTAGTAGTAGTAGTAGTAGTAGTAGTAGGAGGAGGAGGAAGGATTAGAAAGGAAGGAAATCATCTGAATAAACTGTGAAAAGGTAAAATATATATATATATATATATATATATATATATATATATATATATATATATATAAATAAAAAGCTGAACAGACGCATATAGACTGGAAATATAAGTGTAACAAACAAGTTCTATGAACACAAGCCACCAGAGACACCCACGATAGAGATATGAGAGAGAGAGAGAGAGAGAGAGAGAGAGAGAGAGAGAGAGAGAGAGAGAGAGAGAGAGAGAGAGAGAGAGGTATGGGAACCTTCTGCAATATTTGGGTCAGTGTCCATAGTGTCTGCTGTCACAACACAACCTTTTATCCAATTGCTTGAATGAGTAGTGTCGTGCCTGCTTTATGAGTCATATATGGTTTTCCTCACAGTCTTAAATCATTCTCTTTTATGGATTCTGCTGGAACTTTATCTACTGGTTTAGACATTTCACAAGGACATGACAGAGTTTGGCTGAAAAAAAAACTTCGATTTCCAAACTATCTTCCTGTGGTTTCTATCATTCTCTATAACTCCATATCAAATTTTCTTCCCGACCCTTGCTTCTATGGTAGACGATCACTGTTCTCTTATTACCAGTAGACTAGTGTTCCTGAGGGTTCTGTCTTCTGTATTAATAGTCGTCTCTGTGTGTTGTATGTAAGCTAGATTTTAAATGCATTACAAACAGATATAGTGGTGCGCTAAAGATAGATAGTTCCTTAGCTGCACCTTACCGGGAACCTATGACGCGATAAATTAGAAGAATGCAACACTGTCCCTTTATTATGACTTCAGAGAGAGAGAGAGAGAGAGAGAGAGAGAGAGAGAGAGAGAGAGAGAGACACGTGGAAGGCATTTCAAGGAAGCCACAGTCAGCGGGCAACCCTCCGTCTCCGAACACACCTAAAGTAAACAACATGGGTCACCAGCAGCAGGACGTGGCTCTGCTCCTCTGCCTCGCTCTCCTGGCAGCCCTATGCACTGTAGGCTGCTCTGGGGAGGACTTCTACAGCCACTCTGTGAAGGACCACCAGGGGCAGGACGTGGCACTGGAGTCCTACAGAGGGAAGGTACGTAAGTCAATGACACCACGAATTCCTCCCTTCATCCCGCCAGTACCTCTTCTCTCCTGCCGCCTCTTTTATCCTTCTACAACAACCTCTAGTGTTATTCAGGGCCCTTAGGTGTTATTTCAGGCCTAGAGGCGAGGTGAGGGTGCGTGTAATGCAATAGTGTCAGGGGTCATTAACCTGCTGGGTATAGGTGGGGTTCCACTTCCTGCACCGGGACCACTTCCTGACGCGAATAAGTTAGATGTGCCACTCCCCCCCACACCCCCCCTTTGCCGTGATGGTATTGATGCAAAGAGAAACGTAAGAGGTCTGTTATGTCCGGCTGAGGGTAGATTAGTGAGGAAAATATAGTACTGTATGTATGAGTGTTTCTTTTTTTGTTTTTATATATGGAAGAAGGCCATGATCAATATAAGAATAAAAATGCCCACTAACTAGCTATCCCCCTTACAGGTCCGAAACAGTCAGCCAAAAGATAGGGATAAATGTCTTGGTGTTAGTGGGTTATTTGCAGCTTCTGTCCTTGTGGTGACATGTGTAATAGGTTGGTGGTGTCAAGTTGGTGGTATCGTGGTGGGGAGTTAGGTTTGTAATTTTCAAATGCCAGACTTAAAGTTTTAGCCTCAACTTTGCCTTTCAGTAATCCTTAACTCTGAACTGTTCACAAGCATTTTATTAATTCATCATTCCTGATACTCAGATAAAAGTATATGTGTGATTTCTCAACCATTTCATCATTTTGACTTTAGACTTTTTCCCCAATGCTCTTATTCCTAACAAACCATTACTGAATAGACCCAACATTTCAACTACTTTTTTGATACTCTTTGCAGGTCACTCTGGTGGTAAATGTTGCCAGCTTATGTGGCTACACAGAGAGCACCTACCGAGCCCTCAAAAAGCTACATGACATTCTCAGTAAGTATGAATCAAGCCTTGTGTGTGACAGTACTAAAGATTTGGTATCTGCACTTATAAGATAGTATTTGAATCTCACATTGACATATGCAAACATCATCATTGTCATAATAGTACACTAAGAAAACCTAGTTACCGTTTTATAAAAGATTAATGCATTTTTCACGACAATCAGGTTATGGAGGCCACTTCTCCGTGTTGGCTTTCCCGTGCAATCAGTTTGGTGATCAGGAGCCTCTTGACATCGAGGAGATACTGGAGCACATCACTTCAGAGTATGATGTGGAGTTCCCAATATTCAACAAGATTGACGTGGTAGGACCAAACGCTGACCCAGCCTTCCGACAACTCATTGGTGAGTCGTCCATGCAGCAATCACTTCAAGATCAATTTTATCTTAAACATTTATAGCCTCTTAGACTCTTGTTTTATCCCATTTTAAATCAGAATTATTTCTGTTGTTTATGAAAGAAAATATAACATCATATTTTCTTTTTCTCATCTGATTATTGTTTATGGTAGAAAATTCACTTACTGGGATATACAAGTTTTCACAATAATTTAGATAACAAGTAAGGACAACTGTAGCATTAACAGTGTTCAGTAATGTTAGTATTCATCCAGATAGGAGTGAAATTACTTAGGCATTAAATAAGCTGTAGGTTAGGTTTAGTTGTATTGTTTTCTGTCATCTCAATTAGCACTTAAGCTACAATTATGCATGTCTTGCTTACTTAGTGGATCCTTGCATTGCTTTTCATGTCATCTCAATACATGCTATAGGTATATGTAGGTAATCCAGACTTGCCTTCTCAGAGGATTCATCTATTGTGCCGGACTGGAACTTCTACAAATACCTGGTGAATGGGTCTGGCCGGGTGGTGGGGGCTTGGGGCACCCGTGTCACCATAGAGGACATCTTTGATGAGGTCCAGGCTGAGGTGAAGAAGGCAAAAGCAGCAGCAGCAGCAGCAGCAGCAGCAAAGAAAGAAGCACCAGCAAGTGAAGGTGGCAGCAAAGATGAACTCTAGTGGCTTTAGGTAAATGATAGTGGCTTGCCTTCTTGAGACTCATGTGTACGCTGGGTTTAGAGGTACTTAATAGTAACATGTATTTGTGTAGTGGTGTGAAGATGTAGTAAGTACAGTATTGGGAGGCTAGTAGTTGTGGCCTTATTGTGACAGCTCTAACCTGTCCTACATTGATATTACTCTCATCTCGTCTCAAAGAATCTCAATTTGACGTAATAAGCAATCACGTTTTGTCTTCTGTGTTGTTAACAATATGTTATCGTGGACGTAGTTTACACATTTTTCTCATGAGCTTTTGCTGACGTGTTTTCTTCCGGATTTTTTGGCAACTTGCCAATGTATTAACATTGGATAATTTTTATACATATAACATGGTTTAAATTATATGGCATTTTAACTTTTATAGATTATATTTTGTACTTGTTAGATGTCACAATTATATCTAAGCTAGATGAGCTTGGTAATGATAACTAACATTATTTTTGTATTAATAACAGATAACAATTTTTTGTATGAAACTTAGAATATATTAACCCAGAGCCTAACGACTAAGTTAATAAGAATTGCAAACTTTGTGAAGCTCAAGTGGTTTAAATTCTTTACAAGCATGTGAAGAATGGGTGCTATGAGTGACAGGATCATGTGAATAGTCATGGCCCATCACTTACCAGTCTTATGTTGTGTCATGTAATGTTATACCAGTGGGGAGTTGTTGGCTCTGTGGTGCAGTGCTTGCCTCGGCCTGTAGATTGCAAGTTCAGTCTTGGCTCAGAGCAGTGTCCCATTTGATGCAGCCTTGTCTCATAACCTTGACCAGCAATTTACAACCTCGTCATTTTGTTGCCACGACTCCTTCTCCAGTGTTACGGCAGCGAGTGTGTTAAATTTGATGCATGTTTCCATGTGCTACAAGTTATTTTAAAAATAACTGGAGATTATGACTGTCAAAACTGAGTGATATATTTTTGCACAAATTCAGTGTTGTGGTGTCTGTATTAGTAATAGAAAACTTCAGTGTCCATAAAATATAACAAAATCTTGCAGCAAATCCTGCTGTTTGTACCATTGTTGTCCCTTGATTTAGAATGTCAGTGAATCCGTGATTTTGTTATGAATCTAGCTGGCTTCTAGAGTTCATAGTGAATGCATCATAGTACATATTTTGCCTGGTGTGAATGGCAGTGTTAACCAGAGGCACAGCATTCCAGTACATGTAATTGTTGCCAAGACTGCATTGTGCAATAGATTTAATTTTGGAAGGCTTTACAAGGTAACATTAAGTATACCTGTGAGTATGTTTTACTAAGAGGTATTTTGTTTCAGTAAACACTGAACACTGCACCATGAAGAGTGAGTTTTTTTATTTGCATCCAAATATGAATAAGACATACAGGTTAATAGCTTGTGAGGAAATGGTTTAGAAACAGTTAAATTTATTGTGGTAAAATTTAGAGAGAGTGAGAAGTTTGGTAAGACATTTCACTAAAGTCCTCTTCTTGGCTTACATTCAAAATATGATATGGTGAGCCATGAGGACGTTCCTTTCCGCTGAGGCTGATAGTGCTAAAAGGCAATGATGTGTATGTGTGCACTACCTGATCTGGTCCACCCTTTGTGAGATTGCTGGTCTGGTACATGGATATGGATAAGTAAGGGTATTATATAGAGGATAAAGTATGATTATTTTATTATGCATCTTGAGTATCTATTACATGAGTATAACATTACAGTCACAGTGGTTACATAGCTGCTACAGTAATGGAGAAATTCAGAAGATAGTTTTCCTCTTCGTCCTTGATTACAGAGTTGAAGCTAAATTTACATCTTGGACTCTTATTTAGATTAAAAACCAGGTGGGTATAGTCATGGCTATAACTTCATTAAACTGCTATACTCACTTCCACTCATGATCTTTTCTCTTCCCTTGTGAGGTTGGATGGATTAAACTACTTAAACATCTTTAGCAGCCACAGATGATCTCTACTACCCAGCCATTTTATTTCCTCCACATGCCAAATAAGTCCACTGTTTTGGACTTTCCTTTCACTCTGAAGCCCTCTGATCTGCTTCAAAACTCTTTACAAAACCCTAACATCCAAGACACTAAGTAGCAGAGTTGTAGAAGCAGAAAGATGCATAATGAGGTGAAAGTGAGCACTGCTTGTCACTGCTACTCCTCAAGACTGTACCCTCATTTTTTTTAATTGGTTTACAAGAGGTTTTGGCATAATCGTCATGGTAAAATGTATGAATTGTGCTTTGGCTGACTCTCAAATTCATACTTATATACTATTTGTGCACTCCAATGAAGCATTTGGTTTAGTTTGATTCATTTTGATGGAAAGATTGTGCATGGTTTAGTTTGATTGAATGATTGTGCAGGTTTTATCTTAATTCATTTTGATTTAAACATTTTGTCTCATTTTAAAAGTCCAACAACTTCAACAAAACACTGCATAAAGTAAGAACACTGTAGTATGCATACATGAAATATCCATCTATTTGCATATTCAATGAAGAATAGCTGCATCCAGATATAACTTCTATTACAACATTATAGAGCAGCAAGAGTTGTATGACAGCATTCAGCAAACTACACAGGATCTAATTGCAGTATTTGTGAGGTCCATTAAGAACTGTAGTGAAGTGACAGATACATACAGTAGTGCATGGAAAAGAGTGAGTGTGTTATCAAGCTATATGCTGCTAATACTGATGAGAGAGAGTACAATCATGTTCTCAAGAGTTGGTTAGATGTTGAAACCCCTTCACATTAAGACAGTGCTGAGAGAACATGAAGAAATGCTAAGAAGGGAAGGGGTTAGTACAGGTAGAGAAGCTATAGGAACTGGCATGCATTGAAGATTACGATTAAAGTATGATGGGACGTAAAGGGAAGATTTGGAAATTGTGCTGTATTTTGATCTATCATAATGGCACTGTGACATGGAATGGTACGAAAGGCAGCAAAAATGTTCACACAGCAGAGATCTCCCCATAACATGATAATTATGAGATGTAAGAGCATGTTGGTGGCAGTAATGTTAAGATTACTTATTTTTAATGGAAACTGAGCAATCCAAGATGATTTATGAAAATACTTAAAAAAATAAAGTATTTGAGATGACAGATGAATGTAAGACAGAATGAGCACAAGATAAGGGAAAATACATAATAGGACATATATTTGTTAAAGGAGGTTGGATGGAAGTTTCAGTACTGGCCACCTCTTTGGGGGGAAATTTCATAGAAAACAAAGTGAGAAATGCAACAGCTGTCACAGATCAACACTCACTGACACAAAGACAGATACTCCCACAGACTGCATGGTGCATGAGAATCTTCATAACTTCACAACTAACATTACATTGCATTTGTGACCATCATTATGACTAACTTTACCACTAATATCACTGTTGACTGAACTGGTGTGTAATTAACTATTGTAATGTAGTTAAAGAATGTGAGAAAATAAGGGAAGCTGCAAGAAGCCATCAGGCCTACATCTGGTAGTCTCTTTGGATATGTTGCAGTGCATGTTTATATCCTGCATGAAGGGACATTAAACCTCATCACTGCCATGAATTACATTGCACACATGATGAAGGTCTCACAAGTCAACCTCTTAATTAATAATCACAGTAAATTGCTGAAGCATTCTCTTTAACATTACCCGAGCCATGCTGTACAAAATAACAACTAAGTAACAACAAACATTAAACTAACAAACTCAGGTCACTGATCACCAACTCCACTCTTGGCATGAGTTTATCTTTGTATTTCTTTATGATTGTGTCCTTCTTTGTGTACACCAAAAACTTGCTCTTGCACTGACTGTACATCTCCCTGGGACAGCGCTTCTTGTAGTGGTTGATCTGAGCTAGGGAAGTGTTCATTACCAAGTTACGCTTCAGTCTCGGGTAGAGGGACTCAAGTGTGTAGTGGTTGAACACCGTCAGGGAGTTCTTGGTGGATATGAAGCTCTTGACAGAATGACCGTGGATGCTGAAGTTAGCACTTCGAGTCGTGTGCCGCAGCATGTGGAAGTAGTAGGGAATCTCAGAGTCAGACGTGGTATTGAAGGTGTCAAAGAAGTAAGCATTCTGGGCTGAAAATGATGCATATTTCTCAAGGGCCTTTGGCTGTTTCCTTTGTAATTTTGTGAACATCTGTGACCAAGTGTGAGTGCCCACTGGGATGATGACTTCGTCCACATCCAGAGGCACAATGTAGTCGTACAGATACATGTTGCGGTAGAGACAGTCGTTGTAGGGGATGAGTTCATTTCGTCGTTTCTGCCACAGTGCCTTTTTGAGGTAGCGTGTTCGTTGCTTGGGTTCGTTGGGTTGGTCTCCCGGTAGAGTGAGAGGCACAGCCATTACCTTCCCCTTGGTGTGGTAGTAATCCAACACTTTTGCCACATTGGGATGCACAGTGTACTTATACATGAGAATCTTATCAGCACCTAAGATAAAAATCATCTCCAGCCATTCAATGAGCTTCACTGACACGTCCTCTTCAAAATTCATCCCCTTAACACATACAATGTACTTTCCCTTCCTCTCATTCCTCTGCCAGGCTTTTATTCCGTCATGATGAACCTTCAACTGAGTGGTTATGTTCTCACAGGCACGGTAAGACAGGGACACAAACTCAGGATATGGGCGATGTTCATGTACTCGTAATGGGACAGGACATGAGAATAAGTATGTGTGGTATATGTCAGGCTTGGGTTTGCTGTCCCACACAGGTTGCCAAACTTCCGACACATCTGCCCTCATAGCCACTGGGTCTTGCTCTCTGGGATACCATAAATGGCAATAGTAGTGGTCCTCCTCCTTAATCTTGCCCTGAGTCATGCCAAGGATTCTGACATAGTGGTAGGAGGTGCCTCCAAACACATATCTAATGTCATAGTATGAGCGGTACAGATAGACTCTCCTTCCATCAACTTTCTGCCAGATTGCATTGTTCCAAGTGATGTTAATCCCTGTTGTCTGTAGGGAACAGTTACGAACTTCCAGCGAGTAGAAGTGAGACTCAATATCCGACCCGACTAGTGTTATATATTCATTACTATTCCTTAGTCTGGCTGTGGTGAGTCTGTTTGGTCCTGGGGTGGTGGGAGCAACAACCCAAAGCAGCAGAGAGTACAGGATCACGGAAGAGATAGAGATCAGAACCACCAACACCATACCATGAAATAGGAGCCTCATTTTGTTGGTTATCACAGCATCAGTAGTTACAAAGCCAGCATATGTTCATCTTGTCCTTTGTTATATATTCAGTGGAGTTAAGCTACATCACATCATTGTCTGGAAGCACTGGCATGAAGCGTGTGCCTTCTCCCGGAGTTGGGTCATGGGTGGAAGTGGTGTTCATGTTGTGTGCTCCTGTTGTGCATCTCTCAGCCAGTACAGGGCAGTGTAGAGCAGAGGGTGTGCCATGCTGTAATAAGCATAATACTAAGTATTGCAGCATAGAAATGTTAGGTAAAATTTTGCATGTTTAGTTATCAAGTTATAGAAAAAGCACTATGCCAGCTGTATAATTGTTATCAGCTTTGTATCCAAAATACTGTTAAAATGTTGATATGAAGTTATCATAACCAAATAGGAGTAATACCAAATAAAAATTCCTATACTTGGACATAAAGCAAGTACAATCAACTAGATAGAAGTGATGACAAACACATACCATGACGTCAGTTAACTAGTGTTTACGTAATTAATCACATGATGCACACATCATTTAGGGCATAAGGTATTACAGTATTCACATGTAACATTTCCTAGTTCCTCCTCAAGTAAAAAAACAGGGCAACAAACCCCATCCCTCACCTTACTACTGCACTGTCATACCTTCGAGAAAATGTCTCACGTGACTCGTGATATTAATCTGCTCCAAGAGCTCTAGTCTTTGCCATTTCATTGGACTTTTTTTTTCTGCAGCAGCATGACACAACATCATGAGTTAGCACAATGATTGCACCATGATCCATCCATCTTCAATGCAGGAATATCAAAAAGGCAATGACTAGTCTAGGATATTTTCAAGACAGGCATTTTTCAAATCAGTTAGTTTGGGTCGGCTGAGTTTGGTTAGGTTAAGTTTAATTTTTATGGTCAGCATTAGGTGTGTGATACATAATTTATGTCTGTGTCACCTTCATTTTAATATATTCCTCTGACGAAGCAAGTAAGTTTTTTCCAATCTGAGGCCGATGTAAAACACTGATGGCAAACTCATGTCAGCATTAGGGTTACGTCAGCATGAAGCAAGATTTAACATATTAAACTTGCATTCCTTAGAGTGACGTAGATTAATCCTTTCAGTACTGGGACAATTTTACCACAAGTTTTGGAAATGACTTGCCTATTTCATTGATATTAAGAAGGGTCTGTGGAGGTCAGAAGATTAATGAAAGAGTCAGTACTATTTTAATCCCTACATGTGTTTTTGAAGCTATATAAAATTGACAAGTAATAACCAGAATAAATATGAAAATGTGTCCCATTACATAAGGGGTTAAGTAGGGGATCTGAAAGAAGTACATAAGTGGTACAGGGGACATGAGCAAAGTTCTTATAATCAGTAGCCAGATTAGAACCAGAAATAATGGGTTTAAGCTTGAGAAATTTAAGTTTAGGGAAGAAATGGGAAGAAACTGGTTCTTTAGAAGTGGTTGAAGATATCTTACCTAACCTAACTTAATGCACCGTCAGAAAAGAACATTACAGATTTCGGTATCACCCAACAGCATCCTCATCTTAAACCTCTCTCGCATATTCAGCTTAACCCGTTGAGTCAGTGATGAGAAGCATACAGGCATCAATATAGCAAGTCGGTCACAAGATTATCTCCCTGCAGGCAAGAGAGTACCCATTTCTCATTCGTAACTCTTGAAATAACCTACATAAGCTGATGATTTGCTGCAAAATGTGGTTACCTAAGATCTAATCCCATCTATGGCAAATTATACAAGCTAATGATGCTGCACGAGTCACCTGTCTTGTTAAGGGTAAGCGAGGCACCTGTTGGAGAGAGAGTGAGTCGCGAAAGCAGCCAGATTAGTGAGTGGAGAGGACAGAGGCTGACAGAAAATGTTTTTTTTTTATAAACTACAATAAATTAGCGATTGGGAAGGTAATAGTTATGAGACAGGTGTGTATTCTGCCGTGCAAGTCCGTGTTATTGATCTTTCAAGGCTCTGCATCATGTTATTTAGGGGAAATCAATGTATTAGCTGTCGCTTTTCAGTGTGCTGGCGACGCTTGGCAGTATTCAAGTTTACATTAGCTGAGTAACAGAGAACCTTTGTCCCTCTCGCATAGGGAACTGTCTCATTCTATCCACGAATAAACATAAGGAACCCAAACTCCTTATTTGTTAAAACCACTTTACTCACTGGCTACCATAAGTTCAGCATCATATTCACTTAACGCGTGTAAGCTGCATAATGAATTGAGATTTACTGAGAGGCATCTCGTCGTGTTGAAGGAAAGAAAACAATATTGTAAGGATAACCAAGTTTATTTTCTTTTCCATCTTAATAGTAAAATTGTCGTGAAAACATTAAGATTATACCCCAAATGGCCATGGTGTGAATATGGTGAGGTTAGATTAGCAGTGTCGTGAGTGTGGAAATGGCCCCAGCTTTGTCATTTGGGAATCAGGGAGAGCAGGTTGACTGATGTGTTGTCTAGCCCTGCTGTGGGAGGAGGCGGCGGTGCAGTAGTTTGAGTTCCTCTTCCATATCTTCCAGTAGTAACTTTGCCTAAAGAGAAGGAGAAATTAACATGTATTAGTCTCCAAAACCCCAGAAACACTTCACTTCTCTGCAAACAAGACTCGACTACGAACAGAGTAACAAGAAAAATGCAAAGAGGATAATTTGGTCTCAGATATCTAACGTTACAATTCAAGCAAAGAATAAATACACAGATTCATATCTATCAATACACGAATCGAGACGAAATGCAACAAGAAGCAGTCTGAGTTACATCTTTTCATCCACTCACCTCAGCCTCTGAGTGGAAGAGAGCCAGGTCCACATTGAGACCAATCTTCACAGTGCCCTTGTAGCTGAAGAATGACACACCCACGCCCACGGGACCTCTGTTAGGCACCCAGAATACCAAGTCCTCCACCTTGTCCCCCCATATGGTTATCTCCTGCTGGGGGCCTGACGAAGGGACACCATGTTATCAATACATTACTCTACCTACAGTTTCTTTACGTTTAGATAGACGGGAGCTCAAGATGATAATTATGAAGTATGGTTTGATATTTCAAAAGGCTTTATATTTCTTTATTTTTTAATAGTATTATGTGAGTTAGGATTTCATATTGATTTCTGCTATTGACAGCGTAGATTTCTTGTCAAACGATCACCGGAACCACAATAAAACAACTGAAAAAAAAAAAAAAACCATTGACTTCCACTATTCGAGCAATAAAAAACCCTGAAATGTTAAAAATATGGAGTTAAAACTACTATAACTTTTCTCTCCCTTTCTCTCCTTCAGGAATAGTTACCTGGCACATTGCTGGCACATAAGGTGATGCCCTGGCTGTTGAAGAGGAAGGAGGCCACAGGGGCGGGAAGAATCTCACTGGATACCTTCACCAACCAATACACCGCCCATAGTGTCGGGTCTCGCTTCGTGTCATCGAGTACCTCCTGAGGACGCAAAAAAAGGGATGGTTCTTGAACGTGAGTGTTGCTACTTTTGTGTATTATCGCATTTTTTTTCCTTCATTGTGTATTATTGTATTGTGTATCGTGTATTGCAGTGTTTGTTTATATTTGTTTTTTTTTTTGTTTGTGTCTATTTTCGGAAGGTCATGTTATGTAACGTGTGTGTGTTAGTGAAGCCATGAAACCCAAAGAATGGCCAGCCTGGAGCCACGTCAGAGGATCACTAGTACGGGAGAGTGTCAGAAGATCGTTAGCCGCGGGATTATGATGTCATGTTCTTGTAAAGGAGAAATGCCTAAGTAAACACTGTCAGGGATGAAAGGAAACGAAAACTGAAAGGAAGCCTAGTTATGTCGACATGTAATTGATCTATGGGGGGACTTTGACCGAAAGAAAAATAGCATACATATACTGTACATGGGGTATCAGAGGCTAAATTGAAAGCACGAGAAGAAAGTAACCAACAAAATAAGTAGAAAAAAAAATGAAAAGAAAACGAAAAGCAAGATGAAAATACCAAACAACAAATAAAAACATCAAGACATAACAACAGAGCACACACCACAAAACCTGAAAGCCCACAGGTACAAGAACAACCCCACAATCACCTGCCTCATTAGCTCACCTTGACAGCTACGAGTCTTGAGTGTGGCGCCAGTGCTTTGCCCACCGGGAGCTTGACTGTAGCGATGGAGAAGAGGTTGGTGAGGGTCAGAGGTTCATGGGGGTCGTGGAAGCTGACAGGCACCACCACCGTCACCTTCTTAACTTCCTCTTTCCTGAAGGGGGGAGAAAAAGAGAGAGAGAGAGAGAGAGAGAGAGAGAGAGAGAGAGAGAGAGAGAGAGAGAGAGAGAGAGAGAGAGAGAGAGAGAGAGAGAGTGATAGCAATTAAGCAGACATTTTGGTACATATTCTTGATGGTGAAAGATGATGCAGTGGTGATGGTTATGAGATGGTGGATTAGAAATGCAAATATAATGATGTGGCGTGAGGATTGGTGATGAACTGGAGATGATTGGCAAGAGATGATAGTGATGCTGCTTGGTTGGTCACAGATAAGAATGTGATGATGAAACGAGAAGAGATGACGGTGTTGTTTTAGTGATGTTACGTACAAATGTGGTGATGACGCTGGGTTGGAAGAAATGTGATGATGCTGGGTTCTAAAGATTAATAATGATTGGAGAAGATATAATGACGATACTGCTTTGGGGAACGTAGTAATTCATATAGTAAGATGGTGATCATTATCTTATCTAATTGGAGACAAGAATTAATTTAATAAGATAGGATACTGATCTGGGTCCCGTATTAACGCATTCTTAAGTAGGTAACTTTTCTTAGACGAATTTCTTGTCTTAAAATCCATCTTAACCTCTCGATATTGCTCTTGTAAGATAATGGCTAAAGTATAAGACTAGTTTCGTATTAAGCGTCCTACCTGCGAGTGAAGTGCTTGGCGAGGGCGGCGGAGAGGCAGGTCATAAGGACGTCGTTGATAGTGGTGGAGGCTTCTTTCTTCACCTGCCGGAGGACATTCAGTGGCATGCCCCTCGACCAGGTCATCAGCTGGCAAGACGTGTATAAGATCGTCACTGGTAATACTACAGCAGGAACTACTACCTTTTTATTTTCTTATTTAAACAATCTGGGCTTTTTATGAGAATTTATGGGCTAAAGGAGATCACCTAATGGAGACCTCCTATCTGAAAGCCCACCCACTTTGGAACCGTTACCCCAAGTGGACGCCCAATCTCCACTCAGACCGTAGCCAGGATTCGAACCCATGCGCTTGGGGATCCCAAGGCCTCCAGAGCGCAAGCGGTTCCACTGTACCACTTCTGCTACTCCTACTACTTCTGCTCCTCCTTCTACTACTACTGCCGCTACTACTCACCTTGGAGCCTGAGAGAGGAAGACCATGAAGACAGTTACGATCGAAGTTTGCTGCCACCTTCAGGATTCCAAAAGGCAGCATCACCAGGGACCACACCGTCATGACAGCCCTGCAACACCGCCACCGTCATAATGTAATCCCATCGTTACAACCTCACCTCACCGTCACACACTCAAAGGGACGAGAAATAATGAAAGATCAAAGTCAGAAATGTTTACCTGACGAAGGGAGTAGGCGGGGGAGCTCCAACCGGGGGACGAGGGAGGGGCGTATCCACCAAGGCCTCCACACACAACCTCACTAGCGTCACACCATCTCCGATAGCGTGGTGTAGCCTTAGCAGCACGTTGTACCTGCCGGCGACACGCGAAGAATAGTGGTGAAGGTTAATTGGTTTCTTCTGAAGCTTAAATTTTAACATGATAGACGCTGGGAAGGTAGAAGGCGATGAACAGGGTAATGTGTTACAGGTAGAGAGCGTGTAGCTAGATACGGATGTAGAAAGGCGTCAAGTGTGATAGGTAAAGGTGAGAGCGTGTGGTGAGGAATTAAGAGCGAGGGTGTAACAGGTAAAAGGAACACCAGCAGGATAAGGGGTGAGTGGAGGTCCTCACCTGCCATCACCTCGATCCACCAGCAGCACCTCCCACTGTGGCTTGTCCTCCGGCATCGCTTTCGTCAGCTCCTCGCCCACGTAGCGCTGCACCACCTCGTCCGTGGCGTCATCGCTGTCCTTGTGCTTCTCCTCTCCTGCCGCAGCCTCGTCTTCCCCCTCGGCGTCCTGGGAAGCGGGTTGCGGGAGAAGGCTGCTCAGCTCCAACTCTCGCACGTGATTGTTGATGTCGAAGTGGGTGTCGTCCCTCCAGCAGTAGTAGCCGCACCGCTGCGAGAACAGCTGGCGGAACTTCTTGTACTTGTAATCTCCGGAGTCGTCCCTCACCTGCAGTATCTTGGTGAGGATGGCTTGCTGCACCGCGTGTAAGTCCGTGACGCCTTGGACACGCAGACACGCGGTAATAAAGGGCTTGTTTTCCTTCTCCTCCACTCCCCACACGCAGTCCAGTCCCTCCGCCTTTTTGACGCTGGGCCCCCACAGAACGGCGTAGCAAAGCCTCACAAGGATGGAAGTCATCGCAAAGAAAGCCATGACAGGGAACACAGGCAGCATCGCCACCATTAACACCACCCCGAGTATTGATTTTACCACGTTAAGCAGCAAATGGAAGAAGAAAACACGAGCCAGCAAGCGCTTCAAAGGTGAGAGCAGTTTTTTGTGGCTGCCAGTTGAGACCTGCGGCACGAGGAGCACCAGCAGCGCCAGGGGCATATTCTGCAGGGCTGGAAGGAGGAGGAATTCATGTTGACCGACAATTTCCAGCCAAGAGAAGGTGGTAGTCTTGGGGGGAAGGGTGAGGGGGTGGAAGGGTCCGTTGAGGGGCGCCGTGGCGTTGTCCAGCATCCAGGAGTACATGTGTCGCTCCATCGGGAACACCGCCATGCTGCTGCAGTCTGTAGTAGTCTTCAGTAGCCTTGACACGGTCCTAGGGGCACAAGAACAAGTGTTAGCTCCGTTGGTTCTCAGAGATGTCGGGCTTGTGGCGGCTAACCCTAGTGGAAAAATGCTACTTAACCTCGAGAATTTTTTTTTGTTTTTGTTTTTTCATAGACAGAAAACGCAAGCATGCACACGAAGCCGAAGGATTAAGAGCATTGCACGTGTGTGTGTGTGTGTGTGTGTGTGTGTGTGTGTGTGTGTGTGTGTGTGCGTGTGTGTGTGTGTGCGTGTGTGTGTGTGTGTTGAGCAAGATGGGGGACAAACGCTGATTACCGGCTCAAATACCACCACCCCACGCGCATGATCTGCCTCAAATTTCCCGGATTAAGAGTGCTGAGTGTCATGAGCTGCTCTGAGGGAGGGAGATGTACGTGATCTATGGAGACGAGGCGATAAGGGAGATGAAAGGCAAGTGTGCATGTGTGACCGTCAGGCGTGAAGGCCAATGAAGGGTGACAAGGTACTAGGGTGCACGAGTGAAGACCTACCAGTATATACACGCTTCCGTCTTTAGCACCTCAAGAAGACCGCGGGGGGAGGCGACCGGGGAAGGGGGGAGGGAAAACTATGGAGAGAGAGAGAGAGAGAGAGAGAGAGAGAGAGAGAGAGAGAGAGAGAGAGAGAGAGAGAGAGAGAGAGAGAGAGAGAGAGGGGGGGGGGGGGGGAAGGGGACATTGAGAAGACGTACAGAGGTTGAGGCAAGAAGTGGAGGAATTAGGAGAGAAAAAAAAAGGAAGAAAAAATATAAGGCCAAGTTTACATGTTCAAGGAGGAAGAGGAAGAGGTTAGAAAGCAAAAAAAGCAAGAGGAAAAGAAAAATTAGGCCTAGCTCAAAGAATAAAAGAGGAAGAGGAAGGAATAGGGGGAAAAACAGGAAAAGAAATTGAAGCCTAGTTTGAGGTTCAAGAAGGAAGAGGAAGAGATCGTAAAAAGAAAAGAAAAAGAAAAATTGACCAAGTTTTAATATTCAAGAAGAAAGAAAAGTTAGGAGAAAAATTAGACCAAAGGAAGAAGGAACTGAAATTGAGAGATTCAAGGAGAAAGAGGAAGAGGCAAGAGAAAGTCTAAACGCAAAAAGGAAGGAGGAAATGAAATTAGAGATTCAGGGAAGAAGATTTAAGAAACGAAAAAAGAATATGAAGAACAAGGAGACACCGTAAAAGGAAATACAATCTAGAAATTCAAGAAAGAAGATTTAAGAGAAAACAAGAAGAACATGGTGAGATGCAGATGTTGAATGAAGAGGAGGAAGGCAAAAGTGATAGAGACATATTGAGAAATACCCGTTTTATCGTGTTTTTATCATGTTTATAGAGACTTACTGAAGATCTTTAGAATCACCACTCCCACCACCACCATCACCACCACCATCACCACCACCACCACCACCACCACCACCACCACGAACAACTCCACCATGGCACATCCTTAAAGAGCCACAAGGAAGCTGCAAGAAAGCGGGTAGGCCTACACGTGGCAGTCCCCGTGTAGTATTCTGAACCACTGTGCCGCACTTAGACTACATTTAAAAGGCTTGAGTTGAAGTGACACGGGTTTGTAAGGATGTTCTTATGACTAACTAACTCCTCATATGGAATGCACCTTCTTGACTAACTCCTTTTATGGAATGCACCGTCCTAGCCTTAATAGAACAGGGAAAACAGGACATAGAGTAAGAGAAGGTATAAATGAACGATATTCCTACATTATTAAGTGGAGAAATAGTCTCGAGAACTTTGCTAATTATCTTTGTGGTCTTTAGAATCGTCGTGATGAGAGAGCACAACGTTCTAGAATACATGTTTAAACCTTCATACATACATACATACATACACACATATATACATACATAGTACATTCACGTATCATTTCTATCCATAAACGTACTTTTTCAAATTCCCAATGACTGTTGTAACAAGCTGAGTGGTCTGTTTAACTCATCCATTACCGGGAATACTAAATTGAGTCTAAATAGTGAACCGTCGTGAACTAGTGGAACTGTGGCTAGGATTGTTGTTGTTATATTATTATTATTATTATTATTATTATTACTTTATGTCCGTCTTTAGAAAACTATTTATCACTATTAATTTGATCTCCACGCAACTTTTTCTTATCATTCATACTAAAAGAAAAAAAAAATTCTGATCAGTACCACATATCACAAGTCACCACCACATCACCACACTACCAAATCACCACCATCTTCACCACACCAGTACCACAATAACCACCACGTACACCCACGCACACACACAGACACACACCATAAAACCCTCATCATAAAATCCCTACATCATACACCACTATCACCACCACAGTCACCACAATCACCACACCATACACCACCATACACCACCTTAAACCTTCACACACCATCACTACTACACATCACCACCACCACCATCACCACCTCTCACCTCACCACCGTCGCTCAGAGGACTGTCTCACTCCTCTCCACGTCTCTTCCTTTAAGCGTCTGTCATCTGTCTCAGAAGCCTCAACTTGCTAACCTCTCCCTCTCCCTCTCTCCCCTTTCCCTCTCTCCCACTCTCTCTCCCTCCTAACTATTCCAAACTTCTCCACCATCGTTCTCGTATGCTCTATTAATTTTTCCTCACTTTGTCTTCTTTTTCTCCTTTTTCCTCGTTCACTCGTCTTTCTTTCCTCTTTTACTGGTGTTTTTCGTATTCAAAGTTCGTGTTTTCACATTTATTTTTTTCCTCTTATTATTTATTTTCTCTTTACTCGTCTTTATTTGTTCCTTTTCCTTGTATTTGCTACATGGTTTTATTGACGAAGTAGTGGTAGTAGTAGTAGTAGTAGTAGTAGTAGTAGTAGTAGTAGTAGTAGTAGTAGTAGTAGTTGTTGTTGTTGTTGTTGTTTTACTAGCATGGCCTTGTGGGCGATATAAGCCAAGAATATGTCTAAGAACGAAAGAAGACAACGAAAGAAAAAAAAGTAGGTTACGTAAATGAGGAAAAGAAAACGACAAAGAGCACGAAAGGAAAGAAGATGAAAAAAGAAAAGAAACACGAGGAAGAGCAGAATGAGGAAGGAGAGAAAGACAAGAAAAAGAAGAGGAGGGGGAGGAGGAGGAGGAGGAAGAAGAAGAAGAAGCCGCAAACTCAGTATCAGATGTGTATGGCTTCTGCTGAGATATTACCTGGTGACGCCTTGTGGGTGATGTTTTGACAGGAATCAGGAAGGATGGGGAGGGAACCAGGGGAGGGGAGGGGAGGACAGATAGAGGAAAGGTTAAGTGAAGCCTAATCATGCAGCGTAAGGGGAAGAGGGAGGGAGTAGAGAAGAAGCCATTAGGTCTTTAATTCAAGTGGAAAGCTCATTAAGTTGTAGTTTGTGGAGGTAATGAAATGTTTCGATTGAGAAGGAGAAGAAGGAAGGGAAAAATGGGTACAGAAATAGTGGTAGTAGTAGTAGTAGTAGTAGTAGTAGTAGTAGTAGTAGTAGTAGTAGTAGTAGCAGTAGTAGTAGTAGTAGTAGCAGTAGCAGTAGTGAGGATAGGTTAGAAATATTACGAGTGCAGCAATGAGACAATTACTTCTGGTTCAACAATTATGTCCTCGTTATCTATACATGGGCGTTGGAAGATGTCATGTGTTTTCTCGTTTTGGTAAGCCGTGCACCTCCTCTCTTGGGTACACATGATGCATTTTGTTCCTTTGCTTTTCTTCTCTCTAATTGATGGTTGTTAGTTTTCAATTGGTATATAATCATGGCTGACACGTTATATAGACCTTACGTTACAATTACCCCATTTCTTATCATTTTCTACCTTTTCTTCCACCCACAACGATATTAAAACATAACCAAAGCTATTATTGGTATATAATTATGGGTGACACGTTATATAGACCTTACGTTACATTTACCCCCTTTCTTATCATTGTCTTCCTTTTCTTCCTCCCACAACAATATTAAAACATAACCAAAACGATTATTTCTCACTTCCAACACAACACATCAGTAATAGCTAAGTCACTCCTCAAACTTTACATCTCTTCCATCCCCATCAACCCGCCAGAGTTCACTTTCCATTACCCTGCACATTATGACAGAAGGAGAGGCTCAGCAGGAACTAGTAAAGGGACGCAGTGGAGACTTAACAAGGGTGTCTTTATCCTTCTTCTTCATCTCAACCATGAATATTGCTCTTAATCTTGTGAAGACTGAAAAGTTGTGATTTGTTCCTTGTATGGCTCCATTTTCTCTCCGTTCTCGTTTTCTTTCACTTTTTTTTCGCGGTGACTTGTGTAGGTTTGAAGGGAGATAGGAAGTTGGTATTTTGGTGGGTTTACTTGTATTTATCCATTTCTTTGTCTCCACAGCGATATATTTTGTCTTATTTAGCAGTTTCATTAAGTTTTTTTAATATTTTTTTTCTTCTTTTCATTAAGTTTACCAATTTTTCTCCATCTTTCTATCTATCTATCAAGTGCCTGCATCATAGAAAGACAGGGACTTACCACCTCTATCCCACAATTAACTGACTGAAAAAAAATGTGTCAATACTAATTTACCTTTTTGGAAATCTAAAAATAACATAATTCTGATCAATTCCTTTGTTTTATATGAATGGATCTTTTTGGCCCCACTTACCATGCTATACTAGTGAAGCTTCCTGTAATGATGAGGAATGCTAGTTAGTGTTGTGTTCTGAGTAGTGTTGCGTGTTGTGTTGTGTAATGAAATAAGTACCATATGGAAGATACTATTTTGTGCACTAACAGGAGAGAATTAGCCTAGTCTTAGAGATAGCTGGGGCAGAATAATGATGAAAAATGGTATTTTGTTATGTATTGTGGGATTTGTATGGCAATATCTCTTAGCAGTTGATTTAAGAAGTTGAAGTGAGTATAAGTATAATGTTTGGATAAGAAACCGCCGTGTTTTTATAGGGACATCTATTTTATTTATTTATTTTGGGAGGTTTATACATATTACAATCAGGGTGACCAGAGCTTTAATTCGCTTTACTTTGACGTTTATGGGGTTACACATTGATTTATCTATTGTCTATCTATCTTCTTTGCATATTACCTACTCGATTTCTTAGCTGTGTCAAGAGAACCATGGAAAAATACGACTACTTTTTGCTCCGAGTGCGGGTAAACATGACCGTCAGCTTTGTTCCTTCCACTTATTTCACGAGTGTTTTCTTTCCCCAATCAAGTTAATTTGTGGCGTTTATGGGGTTATGTATATTCCTCCATTGTCTATCTATGT
>CM035186.1:2593979-2596479 GCA_020233015.1 Callinectes sapidus | reverse complement strand
TGTTACGGCGTACATCACTTTTCCAACACTAATATTACTCTGTTGAAAATAATAACAAGAAAAAAAAATTATTTCCTAACGATGCTACAAATCCAATAAGCCTTAATGAAAATAAATAAAGAAAAAAATAACATGTTTTTTTATAGTAATAGGCTTAGAAGGACGTGTGTGTGTGTGTGTGTGTGTGTGTGTGTGTGTGTGTGTGTGTGTGTGTGTGTGTGTGCGCCTTACCCTGAGCTGGAAGGCGTAGGCGAAGCTGCCGCGTTCACACATCTCGTACTTTCCCCATCTCCCGAAGTCTCCACCGTTCCCAGGATGCAACAGCGCCCCTTCTACAGGAGGAGGAGGAGGAGGAAGAAGAAGAACAAGAACAAGAACAAGAAGAAAGGGAAGAGGAAGAGGAGGTGGACGAGGAAGAAAAAGAGGAGAGGGAGACAGAGGAAAACAACATTATCATTCTTTTTAATGTTATTGAAGTAGTGTTGTTGATGATGCTAGTAGTAGTTGTAGTAGTAGTAGTTGTAGTAGTAGTAGTAGTAGTAGTAGCAGTAGCAGTAGCAGTAGCAGTAGTGATCCAGGAAAAACAAAAATAAATAATACGAACAAGACCAAAATATGAATGAAGGTGATTAATTTATACCTGTAAGTGACCTAATTTTCAAGACACAGTGAAACCGTCTCCATTAGGTGGTCTCCTTTAGCACATAAATTCCCATTAAAAGCCCAGATTGTATGTATAAATGAAAAAAAAGAAAACAAGCAGTGGGTAATGTTTGTATCTGCGGCACTCCTTCCTGACACTTACGTCCACTCAGCACTGGCAGCGTCCTCATGATAGCGGGAAGGATGCCATGGCCTCTGCTCTCCCCGTGGCACTCTTCCTTGTTCCCTTCCATCAGTGCCACATCCGCGGTCACTGTTTGTGGTAGTATTGAGGGTAGTAGTAATAGTAGTAGTAGTAATGGTGGTGGTGGTGGTGGTGGTGGTGACAGTGCAACAACTAAGGAGACCATGTTTGTGTGTGTGTGTGTGTGTGTGTGTGTGTGTGTGTGTGTGTGTGTGTGTGTGTGTGTTTGTGTGTGTGTGTTTGTGTGTGTGTGTAGGTAGGCCTGTCGGTGGTCTTTTGGCCCGCACACGCACACGCATACGACCCACCGCAACCACTGGCTACATCATACTAACCTTGTGTGTGTGTGTGTGTGTGTGTGTGTGTGTGTGTGTGTGTGTGTGTGTGTGAAGTGAAATTTATTCGTAATTGCTTATGATTCAAGTGTTCGCTTCCCACCACCGCTTCCTCACCCTCCTCTCCCTTCTTCCCCCCTCTCCCTCCTCCCCCTCCTCTCCCTCCTCTCCCTTCTCCCTCCTACTGCTTCTAACTTCTCTCCCTTCTTCTCTTTCCTCTTTTTTTTTTCATTTTTTTGTCATTTCTTGCCTTTCTTCATTTTTTGTTCCTTTTCCTTCATAATTTTCTTTCCGTCCCTCCATTTTCTCTCTCTTCTAGCGAATAATTTCTCATCCATCTTCATTTACATATTATTTTTCAAACTCCACGGTCACTTTATCTTTCCCTTCCAAAAACTTCCTCCCCCTTCCCTTCTTGATAACCTTCCCCTTATTCCTCCTCTGTTTATATTATCAATTTCCTTCTCACCTCTCCCCACAGTGCCTCCTCCCCCGCCCAGTCAGGTGTGGAGGAGAGGGGGGTGCGTGTTCAAGCAGGTGTGACTGGCCAGCTGACGCACCTTGATGTCTACAGTCTACAGGGCCGTGGTGAGGCAGGTGAGGACTCAAGGTAGACTGTTTGCTACCTTGTTTACACTTTGGTATGTTCTCACTACTGCTTGGCTTCTGATCTCCCTAAAATTTACGAAGAATGATGTTTAGTGTCTCAAATAACCCGTTTTTCTGGTGTTTCCATTTGTTTTTTGAAGTTTAGATAGGAGTAGAAAGAGTTAGAAGAGGTGGAAGAAGACGAGGGAGGAGGGAGGAGAAGGAGATAAAGATGGAATATGGTAAGGTGTATATTAGACAAGTGTTTAAATATTTTTGGGTGTATTTTCCTCCTAATTCATATTTTATTTCTTCACTCAGCTGTCTTTCCCTTTCCTTCTCCCTCTCCCTCTCCCTCACCCTCTCCCTCTCCCTCTCCCTCTCCCTCTCCCTCTCCCTCTCCCTCTCCCTCTCTCCCTCCCTCTCTCTCTCTCTCCCTCCCCAGTCATCATATAGAGAGTAATTCTAACATATGTTCAAATACTGGGAACAATTTAAACTCTCCCTCTCTCCCTCCCTCCCTTCTTTCTTCTCTTTCTCCATTTCTCCCTTTCTTACTCAGTCTTTCTCTCCTTCCTCCTTCTCCTCCCTTTCTTCCTTTATCGTCTGCCTTTTCGTTTTCTTTCTTTCTTTCTTTCTTTTTTCCTTCATTCTTTCTTTCTATTTATTTTGTTTTTCTCCCTTGAAATTATTGTTGGTATTAAGTTTTATTGCTCTCTCTCTCTCTCTC
>CM035186.1:2429843-2454043 GCA_020233015.1 Callinectes sapidus | reverse complement strand
TGTGTGTGTGTGTGTGTGTGTGTGTGTGTGTGTGTGTGTGTGTGTGTGTGTCCTTGCTTGGTTTTCCCAGGGGTGTTGAGAGGAAGTGAAGTCAGAGGAGGAGGAGGACGAAGAGGAGGAAGGAAGGAGGAAGATGAAGAGGAAGAGGAAGAGGAGAAGGAGGAGGAATGAAGGGGTTAGGGAGGAGGAGGAGGAAGATGAGGGGAGGAGTGGAGGGGAAACTCAAACACGCTTAACCACCTCGATAATTGTGAGGGTGACACAGCAAGTTCAAATGAGAGAGAGGAAAGTTTGTGGCAGCGACTGAAGAAAACTGAGCGACGCATGCTGAGGAGGAAGAAGAAGACAAAAAAGAGGAAGAAAAAAATACCAAGAGAAAGAAGATAAAAAAAAAGAGAGAGAGAGAGAAGCGGAACGAGAAAATGATAAAGAGGTTAATGAGATAAAGAAGACTAAAGAATGAGAAAAGAACAAAGAATGTATTACGAGGAAGACGAGAGGAGGAAAAATGAAGTAGAAAAGGATAAAGAAAAATACATACCAGGAGAAAAAAAAAATACTGATAAAGGAGGAGGAGGAGGAGGAGGAGGAGGAGGAACAGAAAAACTATAAAAAAAATACTTGGAATAAAAAGGAGGAGTGAGAAATGGATATAGGAAAAAGAAGGTAGAGAGAGAGAAAGAAAGATAAAAAAGTAGAAGGAAAAGATGGGAAAAAAGACAAAAAGAATGAAAAACGGCTGAAGGATACTGAGAGGAAGAAAAACACGGTATTTATATGAAGAAGAGAAAAGAGAGAAAAAGTAGAAAAGACTAGAAAGATTACTGAAGGGAAAGAAAACAAGGGAAGGAAGAAAAAATGCAATATAGTGAAGAGGAAGGTAAAAAGGAGAGGAGGAGGAGGAAAGGAGAGAGAAAGATGAGTAAGAAAAGGATATTGGGAGGTAAAGGGGAGAGAACGAGGAGAAAAGAAGGGATAATGGAAGGAAGGAGACAAGAAGAGGTGGAATATGTAGAGAAATTCTGTAAATTAAAACTAAGAGTAATGAAGAAAACGAAAAACTTAATCTGAAAATATTTTGTAGCTCGTATCCATATTTCAAAGAGTCACATTAAACTTACAGTGGCTTCTAATAATCCTTTCCTTCCAATTTATAGAGAAGAGTTAATTAATCTTTTCACCGTGACAAGCAATAATTCACAGTACTAAAGCAATACATGTCATTTCTCTATTCAAGGAAGAAATGAATAAAAATCAACAGATATTGTAACTCCTGGCCTTAATAATACTGGGAGATAAATGCGACATGAATCAAAATATCAAAGTGGTTATCAATAAAGGAAAGATGTGATAGGTGGTATTGAAAGGATTAAACTGTCATTTGAATCATGAAAACACTTTTGAAAATTACAATAACATACCCTAGACTACGTTGAAAATAGATAAAAAGGAATTAGAACCATTAGATATCACAACACCCATTAGATCCCATTGAAAATAGATAAAGGGAAGTGGAACCTTTAAAAATCACAATATCACCCATTAGATCCCTTTAAAAATAGATAAAAGAAACTTGAACCTTTAGAAATCCCAATATCACCCATTAGATCTCATAAAAATAGATAGAAGCAACTGGAACCTTTAAGAATCACAATAATATCCATTAGATCTCATTGAAATAGCCACAAGAAACTGGAACCTTTAAAAATTCCAATAATATCCATCAGATCCCGTTAAAAATATAAATCTGACACTGGAACCGTTGAAACACACAATACCGATCTCTAAAGCCTAGTTAAAGTAGATGTAAGATGTGGAAACCTTTTGAAAACTACGAACCTATAAGAGGACTGGCAAATTAGTGTTTTTTTTATTGTTTTATGTTGTTCTCGACCAGTTTCCCCTCTTATATAAAAATGGTGTTCTCTAAAGGTCGTTAAAAATAGGACTATGACACTTTGCTCTCTCACAACGACTATTTTTTAAGGTCACAGAGATGAATTGTGGTGTTTTCAAGAGTGTTTCTCCAGTTAATAATGTAGAAATCTTGTCACACTACCTTTGGAACCGTAAAATACCCACCTTAAAAACTCGTGGCAATTTAATTAAAGCCTTTTTGAAATAGTGGAGGTGAAGCAAAGATGTGTTTAACCCCTTCAGTACGTTAACGCGTTTTCATATTCATCCTGTTTATTATTACATTCTATACAGCTTCAGAAACTCATGTGGGGATTAAAAGCACACAGACTCTGACCATTAATCTTCTGGCCGCTATACACCCTTCCTGATGTCAATAAAATCGTCTAATCACACCAAAAAACTGAAGGCGAAGAGGCGTCCAGTGCTGAAGTGTTTAAGAATACCAGCCGGAGACGTTAGAGAATGCAGCTACAGGTGGTGAGGGGAGAGAAATACTGTGGATGGTGAAGAGAGAGAGAGAGAGAGAGAGAGAGAGAAAAGAGAGAGAGAGAGAGAGTAAAGGGGAGAGAAGGTGACGGTTCCCTGATGGATGCTGCTGGCCCTGGATCATGTCCATAATATTAAAACAATGATATCGAGCCTTTTACAACACAGGCTGGTCCATTACACGATTAAATGCTCCCTTTTTTCACCATGCATGTGTGTGTGTGTGTGTGTGTGTGTGTGTGTGTGTGTGTGTGTGTGTGTGTGTGTGCGCGTCCCTCCAGCACCCACACAGCCACGCGTGACCCACCATAAGCACGCCGTCTATTGTTCCCGCGCCACACACCGCCCAGCCCTGTCTCACTCGGTATATATATTTTCCCCTAAATTACTGGCCCGATAATCACATTAAAACTCTGCCCTGTTGGAGGTCCCTCGGCCGCCGCCCCGCCTGACTCGCGCCGCGCCAGTGATGAAAGTGCGCGCGGGTAACGACACTCCCACTTTGTTACCCAGTCGACAGGAATATGGGACGAAAAATCTACTATACTTGCGCACTAGTGACCAAAAATCTACCCGCTCGTGGAGGGAATATTGCGTGAGGCTTTTTGGTGTAATGGGGTAATGGGGTAATAGGGGGGGCGGTGGGTGGTGGTGTGGTGATGTGGTGATGTTCTTGAGTCCACGCGAGAGAAGTGACTTGCTAACCTAACCAAATAGTGACGGTATCAAAACGAGGCTTTCCTTAGTGAGGCTTTCTGCGTTGGTATTGAATATTTTTATCTGGTCCTTTGAAGTGAATTCCCTTTTACTTCACGCATTTTTGTTTTTTCTGAGTCATCTTTTTTTTCTTGTTTTATGCGTCCGTTCTTTGTGGCTTTATAAAGTTGCGACAGACTCAGACAAGCACACGCGAGTAACAGAATGGCTTTATTGTGAGTCCATATTCTGAAACGTTCTGCTCTCCTACCATGGCTATTTTTAAATGTCCCAGAGATGATTGGCGGGGTTTCCAACAGTGCTTCTCCTGCTAATAATATAGAAACCTTGCAATCCATCATGAGAACAGTCAAACACTTAAAACCCATGAAACTTCAACTAAAGCTTTTTGAAGTTTGAAGGTAGTGGAGGTGCGGTGGAGAGGCGTTTAAGAGTATTGTCCGTGGTGTTGTGGTGCGGATTTGGCCGTCCCTCCTGCAGCAGCACAAACGTGGACGTGACTCAGGGCCACTCAGTCTGCCACAGGAAAAATAAGATGACGCCAATCTCCTGTCCAGAACCTCCACTTGTTGCCCGGGCCTGGCGAGCACCGGCCTGGGAGGGAGTAGCGTCAGGGGCCGCGGTGCCCGTCACTTGGGGATCACATACACAACTCGCCGTGGGAAAAACACGCTGCGCACCATAATTCCAAGCAGTCCCGCGAGCTTGTTCCCAGATGTTCCCAAAACCAGACCGAAGCCTGTGGGGAAAAGACGGCCATCCACACACCTGCCGTCCTCCTAAAGTCCGTGGAGAGGACCCGACACCTGCGTCCTCCCTAAGACTCCCTCCTTCCGCCCCGCGTGTGTTGGCAGCGTGCCCGGGACTCGCAGTGGTCGCCGGGCCCCGCTGGTCAGGTGCATCGCGAGGACTGCAAGCCACAATGTTTTATTGTCGCCACAACGAGAGCGTATCGTGCGTGGCGTCTGGTGAGGGTGTCTGGAGCGTGTTGGGTTGGGTCTCGTCAGCAGCGTGACAGCGCAGCACACAGCAAAGCGCCTCAAATGACCCGGAAAGCCATGAATACTAAATCGAGTTCCTTTAAGTTCATTTCTCAGCGTCTTGCACACGTACGCACGTCCCTTAAAGAGTTCGACTCGGCGACCTGCCACTGCCCGCCAGGTGAGTCTGCCGGCGCTGAGCAGCCAGGAAACATTGACGCGAGGCTTGCAGGGACGGCCTGGGACGGGGGGAAGGGGGAGGGGTTGTGGCAGAAGAGCAGGGATAACCAGGTAATGGGGGGAGGGCAGAAGGGAAGGGGAGGAAGAAGGAAAGAGACTGCCAGGTGACGGAGAAGAGGGGATGGGGGGAAGAGAAGAGACAGCCGTGACAGGGGGGAGGGAAGAGGGGAGGGACAGCCAGGTGACGGGGGACAGGGACGGAGAGGGGTAGCGGGAGGTAGGGAGAGAGTGAGGGGGGAAGGGGGCGCTCCTGACCATCGGTGGACCCAATAAAAAACAACATAACTCACTCAGCAGGATATCACAGTCTTGGCCGTGACGCAGCGGACGCCGCCACGCAAACTGCCGCACCACGCTGATGCCGCCACTCTAATAATCTGCCTCCAGGCCTCGAGTGCTCTTATTAAAGGATTAAATTATGTTCACTTTTAAAATTACAGTTAAGTATCCCGCTGAGGCTGCTCCTTTCTTTCCCCTCCCCCCCCTTCTAATCCGGTGATTCCCGACTCTTCCCCCCCTCCCCCTCCTCCTCTTGCTCTGGCCGTGTCGCCCTCCTCCTTCCCTCCAAGATACTCCCTCCTTTCTCTTTCTCCCGCAGAAGCCGAGGGTACAGGACAACGCGGCCCGGAGGCGTGGGAATTATTGAACAGATGTGCCCAGAAGCGCCTCTCTAAATGGCCTTTATACAGCACTATTTGCACAGGCTATTTATGTATTGACGTAACCCCTTCATCCTATTGTTTGGTGTTTGCTTTCTTTTAACGCGTTTGTTGTTTACTGATTTGATATTTGATATTTGCTGTCGTTGTGTTGGTGTCTTCTTCATTTCACTCTTTTTTCCAACCTTCATCTCGTCTCGTTAGCACTGGTCACTCTCTCGTTGTCTTTCTTGCACCTTTCTTCATTAGCGCCCTCTTCTTATCACTCTATTTGCTTCTTTTCTCACATCCTGCATTACTCCCTTCCTTTTCTCACTCCTTTTCTAACCCTCACCCTATCTCGTTAGCTTTGGTCCCTCTCATTGTCTATCTGGGTCACCTTTCTTCATTAGTACTCTCTTCTCATCACCCTATTTCTTCCTGTTTTCACACCCTACATTACTCTCTTTTCTCACTCCTTTCCTACCCTATCTCCTTCCCCTCTTCACGCTACTTACTCTAAATCACCCTATCTTAATAATACTCTTCCTCATACTACTTATTATCTTTCTCACACCCTATACTGTCTGGTGAAAATCATTCCTCCTTACCCTATACCCTCATCTTTGCACATCCTAATCACCCTGCTTCGCTATACCTTTCTTTCCCAATTACTTCCTTCCTTCCTTGCACAGTGATCATCCTTCTTTTCTTTCCCACACCGTCTTCCTCCTCAGCCTACTCCTTCATCTTCTCATTCTGCCTTTCCTCCTCCTCCAGCTCCCTCCCTTTCTCACCCTGCAGCGCTAAAACCATTGCTCTTCACACTACTAACTCCCCCGGGCACATTTCCTTTATGCACGAGGAGTTATGTGAAGCTTGAGCACCCTGGAACACATCCCCTGGCCTGGTGTCCCCTTCTCCTGCCTTGTTACCCCTCCTCCCTGCCTTGGAACACCTACTGCACCTGCCTTTCCTTCAGTGCTTCCCTCGGTAACAGAAGGCTTGATAAATCACCGTCTTTTACGATAATGAGGACACGCGGGTAATGGAAGGGTATTATCGTAGCAAATACCTTTCGAAGAAGACCCTGAAGAAGGAGGCACACAGTACAAAGCAGGTGGAATAATGAATAAAATGTGGTGCGTGAATAGGAGGGTTTGTGTAGTGTAATGTATGAAGATTGAATAAGGTGTGTGTGTGTGTGTGTGTGTGTGTGTGTGTGTGTGTGTGTGTGTGTGTGTGTGTGTGTGTGTGTGTGTGTGTGTGTGTGTGTGTGTGTGTGTGTGTGTGTGTGTGTGTGTGTGTGTGGCTGTGTGTGTGTAATAATAATAATAATAATACAGGGTTTATTTGAAAGCAGCTTACAATTGTTGGCTGAAAATCTACAGGTTAACATACAAATTGTGTGTGTGTGTGTGTGTGTGTGTGTGTGTGTGTGTGTGTGTGTGTGTGTGTGTGTGTGTGTGTGTGACGATAGTGGCAGTGAAAATGATGACCAGAAAGAAAGGTGATGACGATGATGATGATGGTGGTGGTGGTGGTGGTGGTGGTAATAATAGTAATAGTAATGATTGTTGTTAGTGGTAGTGATGAAAACACTCCCCATATCCACACACACACACACACACACACACACACACACACACACACACACACACACACACACACACACACACACACCAAAACTTCCCCTCCAAAACACAAGAACAAATAAAAAATAAAAAAAAGACAATCCATTCACAGCCTTAGTACAAATTGCTTAGGCCTATCACTGCGCCATACACCCAGTGGAGGGAGGACCTGCCCCGACCCATTTAACCTGAGTCGATTCACCGCCGTAAAAGAGACAATCAGGAAGCGACAAGAAATCAATGAATGAATCTCGCAAAGGGTCTAAAGCACTTTCTTAATTAGAGGTGGAGTGAGGTGGAAGGAAGAGGAGGAGGAGGAGGAGGAGGAGGAGGAGGAGATAAGGCTGAGATGGAGGGAGAAGGAGGGATGAATGGGGTCACGTAGGTAAAGCGAGGTACTCAGGGAGAAGGATAGATGCAGTGATGGTGTGTAAATTAACATCATTGCTCCCATTTTCTCTCGAAGGTGTGCCGTGATGATGATGGTAATGCCCCCCAGCCTGCCTGCCTGCCTGCCTCGCCTTCCACTCCTCCTGCCTTAATCGCATTACCCCGAGACTCTAAGTTGACGACTGCTTACGAGACTCAGAGAAAGTAAGTTTAAATCCGATTATAGCAAAACATTCCATCTACGTATAGGTAGGGCTGTTTATATCCCTTACGCCTTACGGAGAGAGAGAGAGAGAGAGAGAGAGAGAGAGAGAGAGAGAGAGAGAGAGAGAGAGAGAGAGAGAGAGAGATTAATTGAATACTACAAATAACGATTCCACGTAATATTTTTTCTTGCTCTAATTCCCTGTGCTTCATTTTCTTCCCCTGGCCAATTACAGCGAGCAATAATACAATCTCCACCACACCATGATCTGCCCGCCTCCCCCCCCCCATCTCTCTCTCTCTTTCCTGTACCCACACCAATCTTCCCACGCCCTCGCCCCGCCCGTCACGGATCATTAGGGCGCGGAGCCTGACACTCAGAGAACACCGCACTCCGCAGCGTGGCGCGGCAAGGGCTCAGGTGACCGGTAAACTAAACACAAAAACTGGCTAACGTCACTTTGAGCACTCGTGACATTTCCTCGGGTAATGAATAATTCACCTGGACTTGTTTCCTTCTGTCATAACAAGTTTGAAGTGAAATGCACAACATAAAAACACACAAACTCTACGGACAAACCAACGGGAAGGCTCACCTCCACGCATGGCGGCTTCCACTCTTTTCGGCCAAGTCTCGCACCACAGCTGACCGCTTCTCGAGGCTCCTGGGTAAGGGACAGCGACCAGTGCTAGAGGGCGGCACCACCTCCCGCCAACCACAACCTCCCGCGGGCCACTGTGCCTCTGTCGCTGCGGTGCCACCTGCTCCACGGTCTGCAGCCAGCAGGCACTCAGTTTTCTGTGATCACCTGCGATAGAGAATGAAACCAATCCTTTGCAACACTGACGCTCTTAGATATGACGAAATTTAGTTACGAAAATAGTTGAAATAAAGGGAAAATGATGGATTGTTAAGAGATGACAGTAAGTGAGGGATGAGAGATCACAAAATCTCGGTGATCCCTTCAGTAATTGATCTCTCTCTCTCTCTCTCTCTTAAAATAAACAGGATTTAATGACTATATATAATTATGAGAACGCATTTATGTTTCTTGGTAGATCGACTGGAGAGATTAGAGAGTAAAGACCAGCGTCGCTAAGCACCCTCTATCTACTAGGCTAACATCCGGGAACTATCCAAAAACTGATCAAATAAAGAACCCAATGCTAGCAGAGATGACCCAGCAGGGGAGCGCCCTCTTCCTCTCCCTAACAGAAACCCCCCTGAAAAATGACCATCTAAATTGAGTTATACATCAAAGATAATATTCAGAACAGACAGGGCAAGCAGATCACATGGCGGGGCGGCAACATATATGAAGGATGACACCGCTTCATCAACACGGGAAATAAAACTGTTTTCCAATGGGATCACAGAACTATCACTCTACCTCAGGAAAATTCTCATTACTGTGCATAAACCCCCAAATACCACATTAAAGGAGTTCATACACGTCACTGAAATAATTGAGGAGACAACTTAAAAAATATCACGGTCAGCTCACCACAACATACATTATGAGGAACTGAATTTCCCCTGTTGTTTGTTATTCTCGTGCTCTTTAACCATGACTACTTTAAAGGCCACAGAGATGATGAGCAGTGTTCTCAAGAATATTTCACCAGTTAATAAAGTATAAATGTTAATCTGACACTGATTCATAAAAGAAATACCACTTTAAAACCCAACTTCACCAAGAGGTCTTTGTAACGTAGTAGAGGTGCAATGCAGGCGTTTCAGAGTAATACTGTTTAGTGGGAAGATATATAGTAGTGGTAGTGGAGGAAGGAACACTGCCTTATGATTCCCTGTGTCCTTCTCATTCCTGCCTGGCTCATGACTGTCGTGAAGCTGTCTTGTGTTTCTCAAAGCACACAGTAACTTTTGTCCAGCTTATGATTTCCTATTGCTAGATATTCTGTGTGTAGCTTATGAAGTCATTATGAAGGTGTTTCCTGTCATTCTGAATGTGACTTGCTATTGACAGGTTTTTTCTGCAGTTTATGATTCCCTATTGATGAGATGTATAACTTGAGATTTAGTATTTAATTAAATTTGTAATATGTGTGTGTGTGTGTGTGTGTGTGTGTGTGTGTGTGTGTGTGTTCCATTCATCTATCAACAAGCAGGACATAAAGACACACTCCTTGACACGTCTTGAGTCTAGCCCGAATCAACAGAGATTCCTTATCATGTAACTTTTCTTAGACGAATTTCTAGTCTTAAAATCCATCTTAACCTCCTGTTTTTTTTTTTTGTTTGTTTTTTTTACTTTGGCCATTATCTCCTCAGCAGTAAATCTGAAGGTGATGATCAGATAACAGCTGAAGTACAAGACCAATTTCAAGTTAGGATGAATTTTAAGGCTAGAAATTCAACTCAGAAAACTTTGCATGCTTAAGAATCTGTTAATATGGGCCCTGGGCAGTAGAGGGATAATATAAGGTTGATGAGCAGCACAGAACAGGATCTATAATAGTAATGGTGGGATGGATGCTCACTGCTCATGTCTATCCAATAATTCTGACACAGGCAAGGCATCAATCAAACTGAAACCAGGAGTGCCAAGGTCATTTTAATAAAACTATTTTATAAAAGTATCAAACAAAATACCAATACACATCAGCCTCACACTGCACCACCAGACAACTAGATGCCTTACTTGTTCTTGAGGCTTCCAGGCAGTTCACCATGATGGGAGCACAGGACACCATGGTTATAGTCACCATACATACATAGCATATGCATACGTACACACTCCCAAGCTGATGTGTATGGAATGCAATAAATTCGTTGGATTTTTTAATGCATTCTTTTCCCTCCAAGAATCAAAAGATAAACTGCATCAGACAAATGAAGACCAGTCTTTGCAGCGAGGAAAAAAGGTATAGAAGTTGAAAATGACTGATGTGCTGTGGTTCCCTGAGACTTGGGTGTTTATAGTCTCTGATTACTCAAAACACTTTTATTCCATGAAAAATTTTTAAAAATAAACAATTAAAATTTTCCATAAAGCTTTCAACAATGAAAATCCCAGAAGAATTGTACAATTATTAAATCTTTTTGATGCAATGAAGTTAATTGACTTACTGTGAAAATAGTATATTGTAAAGAACACTAGCACAGCACAAAACTGATATCCATCACTTTCAACAATGAAGCATGAACTTTGTAAGTCCTCCTTAAAGCAAATTTATGAGCCACATCATACTATGAGACACACACACACACACACACACACACACACACACACACACACACACACACACACACACACACACACACACACACCCTCCTATAGTAAAGATCCTCAGTTTATTTACAAAGAGGATAAGTTACAAAATATACACAATATCTTTCAGTATAAAAATAATCTTTGTACGGCAGAGCACCTTAAGATTCTATGATAACAATACGATACAAAATTAGTACAAAAGAGTTAATTCAGGTAATGTGTAATGACCTGATCAATTTCACCTAACAGAATGCACTCTGCTCTTCACAAATATCACTGCGACAGTAGTGGAATCATTCCTTTGTGTTACCTTGAGTATATGGTCTACAGTACATACAAACCTTCACTGAATGCAATCACATCTAAATAAAGGTCAGTGCATTTATTCCAAACATAAAAAAATATAAAAAAATATGGAAGACTTCTTATCATCAGGATTCTAGATAAGGAATTCCCAACTTCTAAAATTCTGCATACATGTTCATTAAAAACATTGTGACAACTTAAGGTTTTAACTTTGGTACAAAATGGTTTCAATACCTGATATGAAACAAAGGCAGAACAGATTTGAAACTTCATAATCCTAAAAATGCCTCAACGCTAGAGACAATAAATGTCTCAAATCATATTATAAATACTCTGGAAAATACATAAAAGTAATAAAATACTTCTATTAAAACTAAGGATACCCTTTGTACAACAACTTGTCTAATTAGAAAAATCAGCCAGGCTGTTCAGTCAAGTTATAACACAAAAGCCACATCTATCATTACTGAGTTATAAGTAAACTCATTTACTGCATCAGGAGGCTGAGACTCTCACTCTCCCTGAACCACAGTGTACATCACTAACACACCACAGGAGCTCGTCACTCTTGCTGCCGTCTGTCATATGGGGTGCCACAGTCGCATTCCTTCCCTCTTGGGTTGCTGCAGGCTAATGGTGCTGGTGAACAACTACCAACAATAAACTCACTTGGATCTTACTTATTCTCCACAAGCCAAGAAGTCAGTCAGTCTAAAGCAGTGTCATTCACTTCATATTTTGGCGCAATAAGATCCCTTTCCACAGATTTGAGCAAACTTCTCTAAGGGGTAACTTTTTGTAAAAGACATTCTCATGGACTTCTTGGATGGATGCTGTCACTGATTAAAGCCACAGATGCCAGTAAGGGCAGTGCTATGTGTCTTGCCTGGAATTATATGTGGAATCTCATACTATACGATCACATAATTCAGCTTCACATCACAGCCAGGATGAGTCAGGCTTGGGGTGAGGAGTTTAACACATTATCACTGTGAGGTAAAAAAACATTCACTGCTATACAAATGTCTGTTATTCACTCCCATGATGAAGTGGAGATCTTGTTAGTGATGCTGGCTTTATTATCTTTGTTGTAAATTACCCTGAAACACAACAAATAAAAATGGAACTGTATTTGGGCACAAAGCCAACTTATAGATATATATTACTATATCTCATTCACTGACTTCCACTTATGAATTAAATGTGTGACTCAACGAAGAAAAAGATGAAAAGTATTGTGGTTTGGAGGATTTGTTGTGTCATGCAATGCCACACAATTCCTGTGGCAGCTCCAGGGTGTCACCTCTCCTACAAACATCACTCTCTTTTCTTCCTCACTCTTCTCTTCTCATTCATATCAAAAAGAATAAATAAATGAAATAAATAAAGACAGAAAGAACTAAATATCTATCTAAAACAAATAATACAAAAGGATTTTCTTCCTAGAGATTTTTCATTCCTGAAAGTTTACATGAATGGTTCGCAAGTGTGTTAGTATACCTTGCCATGCTGGACATCTTGGCAGGGTTGCTAGGTCACAAGGTCACATTTCTTTGGGTCCACTACCTATTCTCTGCAAGACAAACAGGGACTACAACAACAACACTAAACCAATTGTCTCCATCAATAACAAGACTAATTTATCATTGTTATCATTATTATTATAATTACTCTTATTATTATTATTATTATTATTATTATTATTATTATTATTATTATTATTATTATTATTATTATCATTATTATTGTTGTTGCTATCATCATGAATATTATTATTATTTGTCGATTTATTTTTCTGTGGTGTCCACATGATTGAGGTATTTTAAGTGGTGTTCATACAATTGGTTATTCTGTTATTAGAATCAAAATTTCTTTATTGCCTGAAAGTTATTTTGGGGCTAAAAATGATCTGCCTAACTATATAGTGTACATCATATTGTATAAACTAAGGCATAACGAAGTGTTTTAAGTTTCCATTATAGAATCTTTACATTCAAGTTACAAAATAAAATACCACAATCTACCTAAACACACTATTTACATACACATACTTATAGTTATTGTGCGTGTGTGTGTGTGTGTGTCTGCAAGCTTACAGGTTGAGAGTATAGGAGTAGTACAGACATGACATGAGATATATTATACTGTACTGAATTGCTTTTGTCTACTTGTCTTGTTTACACAAATATAAATGGAATGGAGAGAAGAAAGATAAACAAACTTTTTACTGAAATATAAATCAAACACAAACAATTTTTCTCTTACCTGGCTAGAAAGAGCAACATCCCTCCGTTTCTTTAGTGGAAGATTACCAAGCTCCTGTTTGCCTTGTGAGTGAGTGAAGCTGCTGCTGCTGTTGCTGCTGTTGCTGATGCTTGAGAAGGATGAGGCAAGGATTGGTGGGGGAGGAATGAACAGATGCTTGCCTGGTGTGGGAGGAGTGCTGGATAAACTGTGGAAGCTCTCCTCACTCATATAAATGTTCATTCCCTGTCAGACAAATAGGAAAAGATTAGCATATCAAAACAAAGGAGCTGAAATATTAAGACACAAGTTTATTTGAAGTTTTCCCTTTTAGCGGTGACAAGCTGAACCTCACCTCCTGTGGGTGGCTCATCATGACGGCCAGCTGCTTGTCTGGGCTGCGGGCAATCTCCAGGTTACCGCCTCTGTGGAGCTCCTTGGCCATGTGACGCACCTTTCGCTGCCTGATCACAAAATCCAATTATACGTCAGTATCATTACTTTACAATAACCACAATGAGCTCTATAGAAAATATAACACAAATTGATCACTTTTATCATCATCATTCATTCTCTCATACTCAGTTTTTACAAAGCCGTCCAACTCAAACATGAAGGTCCCACACAAGCCCTACTTACACGAATAATGCAAAATTCTAACAAAGATCTCATTTATGGATGTTTAACTGTTCGGACAAAAAACAAAAGATAGTATGACTGAAAATCTCTTGGTGTTCTTACTTTCCCAAGCCTTGGTACTCCGGTTCTCGTGACGTTTCTGATTCAATGTAGTACGTGTCTCCTGCAGTTTGTTGCACCCTTGGCCTGGGTTCTTGGAAGAGACTGGAGGCAGAGCTGGATGATAAGGAGGCTGGTAGAGATTCAGCTTTGGTGGGTGTGGCCAGGGTGGGTGCTGATGTGTGTGGAGAGCTCAGCCCTGTGAGGTCTGTGTAGGGTGCTGGGGAGGAATCAATGCCTCTTGGAGATTCCGATATCAAGAGGCACCCTGGACTGAGACTGGAGAAGGAACTGACGCTGCGTTCACTTAGATTTCCTTGACCTGGAATGAGTGAAAGGCTAAAGGGTCCCATATTCATGAAGTGGTGATGGGTAGATAAAACCATTTTGTATATCCTGAGGTTAGAGATAGCAACACATGTGGACCAAGACGTGGGTAACATCTTAAAGAGACCAGTTCCTTTCTCTGCCTCCCTTAACCTCTTCAATACTATGATGCATTTTTATATCTATTCTTCATACTGTTTGACAATTTTATACAGCTCCAGAAACTTCTATGGGGATTAAAATAGTGAAGACTCTGACCATTGATCTTCTGACCTCCATAGAGCTTTGCTAATATCAATAAAATCATCTAATCCTACCCGAAACTCAGGGTAAAAATGTGTCCCAGTACCCAAGTAGTTAACCTCCATATTTCCTGTATACTTTTATCCATTCAACTCTTTCGATGTAATATGCTTCAATTAACAGCACTAGAAATAAGTTTTTATAAGCATCTAAAGGAAAGGATTATGCAACTGATAGCTACACAAATTACAATCACAATAAATATAGAAATGTGAAAGATTGACAGACTTACATCCTCCAGGTCTCTCAGTCTGACTCACAGTGCCTCCTCTTCTCTCCGTCCTGTGGAAAGATGATCAGTTAGACAATATTTTTTATCAACCTTATCATTATTTCTGTCTTTTTCGTCATCTTACTAGTATCTTTTCTATGTATATTCTTTGCCTGAATAGCTTTAGTTTAAATCAAGACAGGACATGAACTTACATCTCCTGGTGGCTTCCTGCTGCGTTCACTCTATTTTGGGCCCAGTGAGATTTCTTAGAGGTCGCTGCATCACCCCAGGATCCCTTAGACTCCTTCCCATGCCGCTCCACGTCTCCTATCCTTATTGGCGTGATTCTCCGTCGCTTCTTGGTGGAGTTCTTGCTCTCCTCAATGCGCTGTGCTGGTTTACTCCTTCCTGCATAACAGCCGTACTCTTGTCTCCTTTCCTGTGGGTGTGTGTCAGTGTCTCTGGGAGTGTATGGGGAGGACCTACTACTGTCGGCCTTTGCAGCGCTGACTCTCTTTGCTTCCTCTAAAGGTGTGTGTGTTCCAGCCACGTTGCCACTGATTTTCTTTTTCTGGGGTGATTTTTCCTTCCTCGGTGTGTGTGGGGAAAGCTTCTGGTTGGGGCTCTCAGTTTTCTTCCTTGGGGTTAAACTTTTTCTTGCTTGTTTGTTCTGTTTGGTGGCCACCACTGTGGGTTTCTTCATCTTTGGCTTCCGTTTTTCAGGTATGTTCATTGAGAAAATATCAATAACCTCTGTTAATGTCAGACTCAGTGTACATATCACTTCTTCCATCTCCTCATTCTCATTCTCGGAGGGTTCTTCAATTCTCAGGACATCGCTATCTTCCTCCTCCTCCATCTTCTCACAATCCTCTTCCCTGAGTGTCCCATTACTTTGGTTCTTGTCGGCCTTGGGGTGGTGCAGAGCCATGGCAGAGAGGTGTTTGAAATCTGTTGGGTTCTGCTTCCTGGATGAATCGTGTGCGTCTGAAGTCATGTTGGAATTCACAGTTGGTTGCTCTGACTTAAATGTTTGAGTTTCAGGTCTAGATTTCTCTTTTCTTACACTTTGAGGGGTATCTGAGAGGTGGGATCTTTCTCTACCCATGTCTCCTTGACTAACAGTGTTATCTTGATCTAAACTAGCCTTTTTACCCACTTCTAATTGAGGCTCACCAGTTGTTATAGTCTTTTCTCTCAGTTGGTCTACATTATTTTCTTGAACAATATTTACTTTACCAGAGGACACCTGTGAATTATCTTCTGGTTTAGGTTTCCCTTGAAGTGACTGGTTTGCCTTGCTTTGAGAAGAGCTTGACCCTGAAGAGTGACTATCACTGCTCAGGTCTAAACAACGCCTTGCACTGCTGTCTGGAGAGCCCAATTGCTCCCTGAATTGTGTCTTACGTTTAGGGCTTTGAGAGAGTGCTTCTTCGGGTGATGGATATGGCTTTGATGGTGAAGGAAAGGCAACCATGGCCTTCCCTTCCTTAACCATTGTGTGACAGATTCTTCCCATTCTTTTCTCTGCTGTGGGAGGCAACATGGTATAGGCCATAAGGCAGTGGTCTTCAGAGGTTTCATCCAAGTCGCTGTAACTTTCTGCAGACCGTGGTGAAGTAGAGCAATATTCCTTCTCATTCACGTGGGAATTTGAAGCATCAGTCTTTTTACCAGAATTGAGATCTTTGGTAGGTTTAGATGAAACCTCTTCTGTATTCTTGTTTATCTTTTGGATGCCTTCATTACTATTCTCTTGAAGTCCATCTACTTTATGAGGGACACCTGATGAGAGAGTGGAAGTGGTGTGAGTGTGTGCTGTTCTGTCTGTGTGATGAGAAGGCTGAGTTGGCACCATGTCTGCACTGTGAGAGACCTCCTGTGCAAGTCTGCTATCACTGCTTTCTTCAGGTGCTGCTTGAGAATGAGGCACCAAAACACTGGGCGAGACCTTCTTGCTTCCCGAGGAGGTGGCATCCACTGTTCTTGTAGGAAGAGGGGCATCAAAAGCTGCCAATGAGGAAGAGTGTGCGTGTTTAGTACTGGAACTCCCTTCACCATCAAGGGATTGGATTCTACTTTTAGATATGCTACCCTTCTCTCCATTTGAGGGTTGTGAAGCACTTGCAGAAAAGCTGTTTGGTGTATTTCTGGAAACAAGTTTGTCTTTATGTGAATGTGTTGGGGTATTCTTCACAACACTGTTCTTCTCTTTATCAGGAAGTTTTACTGGGTTATCTACAGTACTGCTATTCTCTTTCACTGATGAGTTTTGAGTATTTGCCTGAGTATTACTTTCCACTTCCGCTGAAAGTTTCTGGGTATTCTTCTGGGTGTTGCTTTTTTCTTCTTTCTCTCCTTTTTCTTTTCTTTTTTGTTGTGATGAGAGTTGTGGAGCAGTGCCAGTAACACTCTCCTGCTGTGCTGAGGATCTTGAGGTGTTCGTCTGGCCCTCACCAACATTTGTAGTTTTTGCAAAGGATGTCGGTGTTGCTGAAGATTCTGGAATTTCAAATATTGTTAGGTAAATATTAACCAAAAGCAGCTACACAAAAGATACATTATATATATATAGTTTCAATTTTACGAATTCAGGATGAAATTCCCCTTTATATCACCTGATTAAATATATGAAATGTTTATATCCTCTGACATAACAAAGAGTTAAATTACTATGATACTTTCAATTCTCTAAATGCTCCCCATCCATTAACCAACCACATGGAAGAACCACCAGCACACTTACCGGAGGTTGACTTGAGAGTATTTTTCATCATTTTCTTTTTCTTGACAAACAATGAAGTAACATTCATTATTTGGCCCATACTTCCCATTGCTTTAAGCTGACTGATGGTTAGGTGGGACTGATTCCATTCATAGATGATTGTTCTAGCACAGCCTTGAGGAAGTGAGGGCTTACGCACACCACTCTTGCTTTGCTGCTTCTGCCGCTGCTGCTGCTTCTGTGTACCTTCCTTCTGCGTGTTGTTTTGGCACTGGGGAGCCTTGTGGGAGGGTGCACAAAGCTCCTTTATTGAGGGTGAATCTGTTGAGCATGCAGTGTTTGGCTTCCCTGCAGGTGTAACTTTACTCTTTCTTTGTGGCAGCCTTGGAGTCATCAAACAAGGTAGATAATCTTCACTATCACTTTCAAATAATGTGAAATGATTCTGCTGGGTTGGGTGAGTGTTGGTGGTGTGTGATACACTTGGCTGCTTCTTTGCACATTCCTCTCCTGTAGGTGTGCTGCTGGCGTCCTTACCATCAAGTTGCTTCACCTTACTTGACCAATAAGCCTTCAAAGTGTCTGACAATACTGGTGTTGAGGTTTTCACTTTCTTTACATCAGAAGTCTTCATGCCACTACCCCAACGGGAGAAAGGTTCCTTGGAAGACTGCTGTCCATTCAATGCCTCACTATCTTGCTCTTCATTTTCTTGCTGGATGCTTGCTTCCTCATCCACTTCCATAGTCTTCCTTGATGCATTTTGTGCCTCTGAAAACACCTCATCCTCCTGCAGTTCTCCAGATTGCCAGACACTCCCCGGTGATGTACTGCTACTTGTACTAAGTGACTGTTTACCTCTCCCTCTTCCTCTCCCTCTCCCTCTCCCTCTCCCTCTTCCTCTCCCTCTTCCTCTTCCTCTTCCTCTCCCTCTGCCTCTACCTCGACCTCTGCCTCTCTGAACACCAATGTCTTCCTCCTCTGAATCACTGTCCATTGCAATCTCTTTCTGTGCCACATCACCATCATGAGATTCTGTTAAGCACTGTGAGGGAGGAGTTTCAATCACAGCCTCTATGACCACCTCCTCCACATGTACGTCTCCACTCCTGCTCCGGCCCCTGCCCCTCGATGGAGCTCTTTCCTGTGCACTTCCCCGTCCCCTCTTAGGTCGTCTCAGGGAATGTGGTTCTGCCTGGTACTTTACAACTCCTCTAGCTCTTGTCGACCGCTGGCTTCTCCTCAAAGTTTTGGTGTCGTGTTTATCGCCTTCAGGAGTTGATGATCTGCTTGACTCGTCTTCACTTGAGCTGCATCTCTTCCTCTTTTTGACCGGACTCTCGAAGCTATACTCACGCTCCGAGTTAAGCATGCCGGCCAGTGTTAAATTGTCCTCCTCACTACTTATGAGTGTGGGTCTTGGTCTTGTTGTTGTTGTTGTAATTTCCTCTGAAGACTCAGTTTCTGATGAAGAACAAATACCAAATAGTTCTACACATGTCTTTGGGTTTGCCTCACAGATATCTTTGTCCATTTCTTGGTCACTTGTAACTTTTTTCTTCTTTGGCGAATGACTTGAGTTCTCTTTGTTCTCATTTGCATCAGGTGAGTCTTGTTTTTGAGAGCATTGGCTTTGGCTGAGTTGGGAATGCTGGACACCTGTCTTCCCTGGTTTCACAGAATGCTCCTCTGAATCTAATCTTCCTTTAAACGACAGAGAGCTCTCTTTTGTCTTGGAAATATCTGGAGAAGATAAGAAGAGTTTCCTTTTTCTAATCTCTCCTGTGTTGTCTGGGATGTCTAACTTGTCTATCGTTGCATTATTACTTACAACAGATTTCCTTGCGCTCCTCTTGTGTTTCCGAGATGCTGACATGCTATCACTTTTGTGGTCAGCTTCATCCTCAGAACAGGTTGACTCAGCAATATTCTGGTATTTCTCTGATGGCACTCTTCTTTTCTTCCCTTGCTTACCTTTGGAGTCCTTAGAAGTGGAATCATTTGAGGCATAGTCAGCAGAGTCTTGGCTGGTTTCTTTCACCGAGCCACTGGAGTCGTGGCCTGAGAAGAGCCTGGACATTTCTCTCTCTATCATCTGCCCCATCGCCTTTCTGGACAGCTTGGTTGGACTTGGACTTTTGGCATCATTAACTGCACTCCTCTTAACGGGACTCTTATCCCTAGCTGGGCCAATGTAATACGACGTCTTGTTTAATTCTCCACCTATATCGCCGTCGCTCTCATCCAAGGCACCGGGAGAATGCAGTTCCTCGGATAATGTTTTCTCCAAAAGAGTGTTCAGTTTAGAGGGAGAGTAACCTTCAGACCCAGTCACGGACCGCTCTGAAGGCATGTAGTATGAGGTGCCTACTGAGCTGCTGGAGTAAGGCCCCTGTGGGTAGTGCTTGATGAGTGGTGTCTTGTTGGAGTTGGGAATAACCTGAGGGATTGGAGTATTAAGGTCATCACACGGGAGAGAGGTAGATTTCTGTTCCGTCTGTAACAATGGAGTGGGCGGCTCGAGGCAAACTGGGGTCATGGAGGCTAGGGAGGAGCTGGGTTGTGCTGCTTTGTGTGGCGTCTCCATCTGCTTCTCTCCTGACGAGTGGCTGTTGGCAGTGAAGGAAGACAGGGGCTTTGTAAGGCAAGGCAGCTCATCCTCAGAAAGAGATTCTGCCATCACGTTTTCCAGTGTTGTATTGAAGTTGTTATCCTGATACCTGGCTTGGTCTTTGGAGATGTCAAACAGCTCTATACTGCCACTGTCTGTGAGGGGTGTCTTCCCTCCAGAGCTCCTGCTGTCCTCCCCATCCAGGTACAACACAATGCTGTCCTCGTCCTCTGTCATCATTACAGGATGTTTATTTACATTAACGGAAAATTCTGTCTCACTGGAATATTTCCTGGACAACCTTGGCTTGCCTTTGCTTTGAAGGTCACTCTTCTCGCCCTTCAACGTGGAAGAGACACTTGAAGTTCCGTTGGGTGGCTTCCTTGATTTTGACTTTTCTTGTTCCCCTGAAGCAGCTGCTGATCCCATTTTAGTCTCCTCAGCAATCTTGCTCAAGCGCTTTGGTGGTAGTCGACCCCGGCCTAGCTTCATTGCGAGTGACCGTGGTGCTCTGCTCAACTTTCTAGGGGACTTCTTGCCTTCTGGCGGTGAAAACTTCAAGTTGGCGACAGCTTTTCTGGGCAACCTTACTGATGTTAACTTCTTCTGTGGTGTGCTGAAGTCCAGAACCCTGATGTGGCTGTTCTTGCGGGTCGGGGTGCTCTGGGTGCCCCGCAAGTGAAAGACTTGAACGAGCGGGCTTTCCTCAGACTGGGTCACATTCTTCCAGGCTAAGGCTCTCTTTGCCGGGGAAATGCTTTTTGAGAGGTGCAGCAAGGCCTTCAGCTGAGGCGACCTGCCAGAAATGTACTTGGTGGAGGTTTGCTTGTTGGTGGCCTGTGTCCCTGTGGCCTGTTGCTTTGCCAGACCACCACAGCTCTTGGTAATGGAGGCACCAATACCAGGACCTACAGTGGCTAATCCCAACATGTCACCTGCACCTTCAAATGCTGCTGCGTTCACCCCAGTCCCTGGATCTACGGCAGCATCTGCAGGAGTTATCCTTCTAAATGTTTCTGTTGTGGGCTTCTCTGGAGTCACTGATTTCAGAGCAAATGAGAGAGCTGTTCCTATAATGTCATTGGTCACCACCTTCTCTGCCTTCTGCATAGTGGCACGTCTCCTTCCCCTTTTCGACGTCCTCCTCCCTGACATATCTACTGACCTCCTGCCCTTCTTGATGGTTGTTTTGGAATCCTTAAGTGTGTTTTGGGGCTTCTCTGCTGTGATTCCTCTCTTTTTTCGTCCTCTCTTCTTGGGCTCTTCATTCTCCGTAATGTCACAGCCTGAGGTGATATCTGGTATGGAAACGGTCACATTGTTTGGCAGGGTGTATGTAATGCTCTTCTTTGAAGACACTGGTTTCCCTGGATCTGGGGAAAAAAGGCTCTAATTAATACACACATCCCATTAATATCCATCACTTACTTCCCAACTGCTATACACAGACACATTATGCTTTATGTTACAGAAATCCCACAACATTTAGGTCCATATCCAGAAACACTTGGCTCTCTCACTATGACTATTTTCCAAGTCACATAAATGATTAGTGTGGTTTTCGAGTGTTTTTCCAATGAATAGTGCAGAAATGTTATCGATATCCCTCTAAAACCATGAGAGCAACTTAAAACTCGTGTAAATTTAAATGAAGCCTCTTGAAATGGTGGTGGTTGAGCACAAAAGTGTTTAAGAATACAAGCCTTGATGTCCTCAGACCAGCTGTTAAAAACCATCAGTACCTCACCTAAGGAGTCGTGTGGCAGTGAGGTGGAGATGAGAGGCTTTGGAGCAATGGTAACAAGTCCACGATCTATTCCTGTTAGGGGAAATAATGAGAATGACAACCTGTATACTACTACACGAACACATACATACATACATACACACATACATAACTGAAGGAAGGGAGTTAGCTAAGACAAGGGACATCAGTTTCATATTCATACTCATTCACACCACTCAGTATAACAGCTAAGGGCAATACATGAATGCTAATACACTGAAGTACTCATTCTTATACTTGGCTTCCTCCCTGATCATTCCATTGTGAGAGAGAGAGAGAGAGAGAGAGAGAGAGAGAGAGAGAGAGAGAGAGAGAGAGAAACTTGATGGTAACAAAGAAATTCAAGTCAAACTTGTTGCTAATAAAGATTAATGTTAAGATTATACTTCACAAACTTTGAGAGGGAAAGATTAGTGTAATGTGTACTGACTGGGTGGCATTTGTGGCTTCTTCTTCATCTTCTTCTTCTTCTTCTTCTTGGTTTCCGGTGGAGTGTCATCGTCAGACAGAGATTCTTCAGTAGTGGAGAGAGGGACGCCCATCACTTCATTTGAGGCTACGGATAACAATGGTTGAGTTTGTACTTCATACTGTGTGCATGTATGTAAATCTAAATAAAAAAAGAAAGAAGAAAAAAAACTTCAATTATCTACTTCATCACTTAACCCTTTCAGTCCTGGGATGCATTTTTATATTCAGCTTATCATTTGGTGATTTTATACAGAAGCTCATGTGTGGATTGAAAATAATACAAACTCTGACCATTAACCTTCTCACCTTCATTCTCCACTGTTGCCGTCAATAAAATAACCTAACCGCACACAAAACTGGTAAAAACGTATCCCAGTACTGAAGGGGGTTAATTCTACCTGAGACAGAGGGTGAAGGTACCATTAACAATACTCACGAGCCTCAACTCCACCAAATATCGAGAGGAACTGCTGGTCTGCCTCCTGCTTGCTTGTGACAGGTGGCAAAATGATAGTCAGACCCTGGGGCACCACCTCCTCTTGGTCCCTATCACTGGTACCCTCCTGGAGCTGTGTTGAGTGGCCCCAGATGTCAGAATCATGGTGCTCCGGTGGCATGGGGGCCTGGAGATCACCTGACGTAGTGGCAAGTTCCCTGGAGTGTGGGCAGTTCATGTGAGGTTCATCAGGTTCACATAGAGACGATACTATTGATGTCAAGTCTAGAGGGTTCACCGCAGTCAGTTCTGTGAGGGTGTACGAGTTGTTCTCTGGCGATGACGTGGGGGTTCCAATGCCTGGTATGGTGTTGCTCCTTATCGACAATGGGCTTACCGAGTCCGGCGCCACCACGTTGCTTTCGTTTCCTTTTGTTCCCTCATCGGCTTTGTCTGCATTACTGTCAGTTTTGTAAGGAGTGGCAGACAAAGGCTCTGAGTTCAAAGGAGCGGTGACTGGTTCTGCATTGCCCTGTAGTCTTTCCGTCTCTGTTGTGCCTCTGTCAATTTGGTCTGTATCAACGGTATCACCATTTTCTTTAACGTCACTCACTACAACTGTCTCTTTCTCACTAGTGTTTGGAGATCCTGGTGGATGTGTTTCTTGTCCAGCATCACTAGTGGCTGCAGGATCCTCAGTCTGGCTGTTTGCAGGATCACGACTACTTATATCATCTTTGGTCCTTCCCTCTTCCGCTGGCAAGTCGAGGGATTGCACATCAGCATCAGTGGGCACCTCATGTCTGTCTGCACTTTTGTCACCATCACCTTTATCCTCAACACAGATTTTATCCGGTCTAGAGGACTGAAAATCAGCAAATTCTTTCAGTAATTGTTCTCCTAAGTTTTTGTCTTCTTCTTTTCCACTTTTGGCATTAGGACTACACTTGAGTTTTTTCTTTCTGAGTGACCTGGTTCTGGGTCTGGGTGAAGGTGGGGTTCCTCTGGTTGTCTCACAGCCTTCCTTCTGTGAGGGTGATTCTGCACCACAGCTCACAGAAGGCCCAACAACATTAAGATTTGTCACACTGGCATCATCCGTCTCAACCCTGAAAAAAATCATAAATAAAAGCAATATTTTTTGTACCAACATTCTGCTTCATTACAATGACATGAAAATGAACAATATTTCACTGGGTGATGAAGACTGTCACTGGTCACAAATAAAGGTTAATTCCACAGTAACTCCAAAGCATAGCTACCCAATATGAATTCAACAAACCTTAGGGATGAGGACCATGAATCCAGTGTAGGTTCTTTAGTGCTGTTTACTGAGGCACTGTTAAGTAATGACTCCTGCATGGCATCTCTTAAAATTTCTAAGTTTGGGTTTTTGGCACTTTTAGCTGGTGGACTGCTTTCGTGGGGCAAACTTTTGTTAACCCACACATCCTCAGTTTTCTTTGACGTTGCTTCAGGAAATGATTTGCCATGACTGGGAGGTGAGTGAGGCATGGCAGTGAACGATGACGATGGTGAGGGCAGGTGAGGAGCGGGACTGAGTGGAGATGCATGGTGATGGTGGTGGTGGTGA
>CM035186.1:2327747-2400403 GCA_020233015.1 Callinectes sapidus | reverse complement strand
CTCTCGCAAATGCACACACACACACACACACACACACACACACACACACACACACACACACACACACACACACACACACACACATACTAGAATTAGCGATACAATAACGCTTGTAATACCAAAGACATGGAAAGGCAATTGCCCATTTCTCTTTAGACGTAGATGAAAGTAAGACGAACTATTTGCACTACTACTGCTACATTCACCAACCCACCACTTCCCTGCATCCAAAATAATCAATGGCAAAACACTTCCTTACGTGACTTGCCCTTCACCTTTCATTTTCTCCGTATAATGAGAATCAGTATCAGTCACCACCCGTTGTCTCTGTCACATCACTGTCCTGATAACGTCCTTCACTTATAGATGGAGGTAATGATCCACGAGCCGACGTGAGTGTGATGTTTTAGATCCTTATCTCTACCTCGTCTGCCGCGCCATTCTCTACCCGGAGTCAATACAGCACGAAAGACAAGTTTGTGGGTGCCGTCTTGTTGTTTTTGTCTTGCCTGAATACCAAGCAGGCGTGCACTTTGAGGCCGAACAGTGAAGCTTGCCGCACTTTACAGCCCAATGGAGGCGTGACGAGGCATACTTGATCGTCGCCACTGCCTGGACGCCATACAAAGGCCGCTGATTCTGCTCCTTTCTCTTTTCCGCGGCACTAATGAATGGCAATGACAACAATTGCAAGTAGATAATTCTCATAAGAAAGCTTGGTAGGGTTTTAAAAAAGATTATTCATCATACCTAATTTGAAAATATACTCGAATCATTCCATATAAAAATTAAAGATTTAAACAGTTACATTCAGAATTTCGGGGAGCCTATATGAGTGAGCGCAGAGAAAAGTTCCTACGTCCTAGCAAATGCCGCGAACTTTAACTGAGGGTGTGTCTTTAGCTGATATGTGCCCATTTTGTTATAAGTAGATGATTTTGCTGAAATTCACAAGCAATCCTAGTTAATTTTATACGAAAATTGTATGTATTAGCAATTCAATAACCACCATAGAGACGGAGAAACAAAGAGACAACCAAAACAAAACTGAAACAACAGAACAGATTAATCAACACAAAACTACAAATTAATACACCTCCAACACACCTCTCGCAAGAAACACACATACACACACACACACACACACACACACACACACACACACACCTCAAGTCACCTCCTGTACTTACACACCGCCACATGCACACGTCCTTCAAGCTACATTATTTCCCTCGACATATTGGAAGGGGAACGTCATTTCGCGCGACATCAGGACAGAAAACCACTTACGGCTACAGATCGCGTGGCTGTCACAGAGGCGCGGCCTGAACTGAGGTATCGATATCAATCTTGCCTGTGGTGGAGTCTGCAGTCACTCAGGTGTTGACGGAGAGTTTGGGTGTGTCTTTGCTTACAGATGCTTACTTGGCTTTCATTCTTTTTGACTTAACGGGAAATGGTGTTGGGGACTTTCTTATGGCAGTCAATGAGTATAGTCAAGGCATTTCTATAGTAAATTGGGGGTATTGTTTTAGATCTCCCTTTTATGTTGTTTTGCTGTCCTTGGTGTGATTCCTCTTTTTACATATACAAATAATAATAATAAAAGTAATAACAATACTAACTACTAACAACAACAGCATCTTCAGTAACTAAGGCAAGACTAACAAGAACAATACCAGCAGCATTAATTAGTTATTTTAATGTTGTGTTGTGTAGTTTTCATTGTTGTTATCTTGTAAATATTGTTTCTTCGTGTTGTTCTACTTCATTTTAATGGGTGGGACTGATACCTATTCAGTAATCAGTTCTTAATTTTTGTTCTATTTCCCTTTTTTTCCCCCCAGCTAGATCTCTTCCATAAAACTGTAAGCAATGATACCAAACTAAAATACTAATTTACACCGGAACCGAAAAAAAAATAATATTTAGACCAATATGAAAGTGTGCATGGCCTCTCCACATTGCATTTTTTATTTACTTACTATTTTTTCCCCCTGTTGCCATGTTTTCCCCTAGCTGTTTGAGGGGGAAATTATCATGATCATTATGACAGTGTCCCCCTCGATATGACTTGCTTTCACGCACACCAAAAGGTTGATTCCTCTCCGAATAATTTCCTGCATGGAGTAATTATGAACAAATCGCTTTTTTTTTGTATTTACCTGCCAGCCTGTAATAACCTTGCTCTGTGATTTTTGGTTAATTTCACACTTCAACAAATTTCTATATAGTACAAAAAATGTATATGCACAAAATGCACTGTGTGTGTGTGTGTGTGTGTGTGTGTGTGTGTGTGTGTGTGTGTGTGTGTGTGTGTGTGTGTGTGTGTGTGTGTGTGTGTGTGTGTGGCTGTGTGTGTGTAATAATAATAATAATAATACAGGGTTTATTTGAAAGCAGCTTACAATTGTTGGCTGAAAATCTACAGGTTAACATACAAATTGTGTGTGTGTGTGTGTGTGTGTGTGTGTGTGTGTGTGTGTGTGTGTGTGTGTGTGTGTGTGTGTGTGTGTGTGTGTGTGTGTGTGTGTGTGACGATAGTGGCAGTGAAAATGATGACCAGAAAGAAAGGTGATGACGATGATGATGATGGTGGTGGTGGTGGTGGTGGTGGTAATAATAGTAATAGTAATGATTGTTGTTAGTGGTAGTGATGAAAACACTCCCCATATCCTCACACACACACACACACACACACACACACACGGCACACCAAAACTTCCCCTCCAAAACACAAGAACAAATAAAAAAAATAAAAAAAAGACAATCCATTCACAGCCTTAGTACAGATATTGCTTAGGCCTATCACTGCGCCGTACACCCAGTGGAGGGAGGACCTGCCCCGACCCATTTAACCTGAGTCGATTCACCGCCGTAAAAGAGACAATCAGGAAGCGACAAGAAATCAATGAATGAATCTCGCAAAGGGTCTAAAGCACTTTCTTAATTAGAGGTGGAGTGAGGTGGAAGGAAGAGGAGGAAGAGGAGGAGGAGGAGGAGATAAGGCTGAGATGGAGGGAGAAGGAGGGATGAATGGGGTCACGTAGGTAAAGCGAGGTACTCAGGGAGAAGGATAGATGCAGTGATGGTGTGTAAATTAACATCATTGCTCCCATTTTCTCTCGAAGGTGTGCCGTGATGATGATGGTAATACCCCCCAGCCTGCCTGCCTGCCTGCCTCGCCTTCCACTCCTCCTGCCTTAATCGCATTACCCCGAGACTCTAAGTTGACGACTGCTTACGAGACTCAGAGAAAGTAAGTTTAAATCCGATTATAGCAAAACATTCCATCTACGTATAGGTAGGGCTGTTTATATCCCTTACGCCTTACGGAGAGAGAGAGAGAGAGAGAGAGAGAGAGAGAGAGAGAGAGAGAGAGAGAGAGAGAGAGAGAGAGAGAGAGAGAGAGAGAGAGAGAGAGATTAATTGAATACTACAAATAACGATTCCACGTAATATTTTTTCTTGCTCTAATTCCCTGTGCTTCATTTTCTTCCCCTGGCCAATTACAGCGAGCAATAATACAATCTCCACCACACCATGATCTGCCCGCCTCCCCCCCCCCATCTCTCTCTCTCTTTCCTGTACCCACACCAATCTTCCCACGCCCTCGCCCCGCCCGTCACGGATCATTAGGGCGCGGAGCCTGACACTCAGAGAACACCGCACTCCGCAGCGTGGCGCGGCAAGGGCTCAGGTGACCGGTAAACTAAACACAAAAACTGGCTAACGTCACTTTGAGCACTCGTGACATTTCCTCGGGTAATGAATAATTCACCTGGACTTGTTTCCTTCTGTCATAACAAGTTTGAAGTGAAATGCACAACATAAAAACACACAAACTCTACGGACAAACCAACGGGAAGGCTCACCTCCACGCATGGCGGCTTCCACTCTTTTCGGCCAAGTCTCGCACCACAGCTGACCGCTTCTCGAGGCTCCTGGGTAAGGGACAGCGACCAGTGCTAGAGGGCGGCACCACCTCCCGCCAACCACAACCTCCCGCGGGCCACTGTGCCTCTGTGGCTGCGGTGCCACCTGCTCCACGGTCTGCAGCCAGCAGGCACTCAGTTTTCTGTGATCACCTGCGATAGAGAATGAAACCAATCCTTTGCAAGACTGACGCTCTTAGATATGACGAAATTTAGTTACGAAAATAGTTGAAATAAAGGGGAAATGATGGATTGCTAAGAGATGACAGTAAGTGAGGGATGAGAGATCACAAAATCTCGGTGATTCCTTCAGTAATTGATCTCTCTCTCTCTCTCTCTCTCTCTCTCTCTCTCTCTCTCTCTCTCTCTCTCTCTCTCTTAAAATAAACAGGATATAATGACTTTAAATATAATTCTGAGAGCGCATTTCTATTTCTTGGTAGATCGACTGGAGAGATTAGAGAGCCAAGACCAGCGTTGCTAAGCACCTTCTATCTACTAGGCTAACATCCGGGAACTATCCAAAAACTGATCAAATAAAGAACCCAATGCTAGCAGAGATGGCCCAGCAGGGGAGCACTCTCTTCCTCTCCCTAACTGAAACCCCCCTGAAAAATGACCATCTAAATTGAGTTATACATCAAAGATAATATTCAGAACAGACAGGTCAAGCAGATCATATGGCGGGGCGGCAACATATATGAAGGATGACACAGCTTCAACACGGGAAATAAAACTGTTTTCCAATGGGATCACAGAACTATCACTCTACCTCAGGGAAATTGATCTTATTCTCATTACAGTGGATAAACCTCCAAATATCACATTGCAGGAGTTCATACACGTCACTGAAATAATTGAGGAAACAACTTAAAAAATATCACGGTCAGCTCACCACAACATACATTATGAGGAACCGAATTTCCTCTGTTGTTTGTTATTCTCGTGCTCTTTAACCATGACTACTTTAAAGGCCGCAGAGGTGATGAGCAGTGTTCTCAAGAATATTTCACCAGTTAATAAAGTATAAATGTTAATCTGACAGATTCATAAAAGAAATACCACTTTAAAACCCAACTTCACCAAGAGGTCTTTGTAACGTAGTAGAGGTGCAATGCAGGCGTTTCGAGTAATACTGTTTAGTGGGAGGATATATAGTACTGGTAGTGGAGGAAGGAACACTGCCTTATGGTTCCCTGTGTCCTTCTCATTCCTGCCTGGCTCATGACTGTCGTGAAGCTGTCTGTCTCTTGTGTTTCTCAAAGCACACAGTAACTTTTGTCCAGCTTATGATTTCCTATTGCTAGATATTCTGTGTGTAGCTTATGAAGTCATTATGAAGGTGTTTCCTGTCATTCTGAATGTGACTTGCTATTGACAGGTTTTTTCTGCAGTTTATGATTCCCTATTGATGAGATGTATAACTTGAGATTTAGTATTTAATTAAATTTGTAATATGTGTGTGTGTGTGTGTGTGTGTGTGTGTGTGTGTGTGTGTGTTCCATTCATCTATCAACAAGCAGGACATAAAGACACACTCCTTGACACGTCTTGAGTCTAGCCCGAATCAACAGAGATTCCTTATCATGTAACTTTTCTTAGACGAATTTCTAGTCTTAAAATCCATCTTAACCTCCTGTTTTTTTTTTTTGTTTGTTTTTTTTACTTTGGCCATTATCTCCTCAGCAGTAAATCTGAAGGTGATGATCAGATAACAGCTGAAGTACAAGACCAATTTCAAGTTAGGATGAATTTTAAGGCTAGAAATTCAACTCAGAAAACTTTGCATGCTTAAGAATCTGTTAATATGGGCCCTGGGCAGAAGAGGGATAATATAAGGTTGATGAGCAGCACAGAACAGGATCTATAATAGTAATGGTGGGATGGATGCTCACTGCTCATGTCTATCCAATAATTCTGACACAGGCAAGGCATCAATCAAACTGAAACCAGGAGTGCCAAGGTCATTTTAATAAAATTATTTTATAAAAGTATCAAACAAAATACCAATACACATCAGCCTCACACTGCACCACCAGACAACTAGATGCCTTACTTGTTCTTGAGGCTTCCAGGCAGTTCACCATGATGGGAGCACAGGACACCATGGTTATAGTCACCATACATACATAGCATATGCATACGTACACACTCCCAAGCTGATGTGTATGGAATGCAATAAATTCGTTGGATTTTTTAATGCATTCTTTTCCCTCCAAGAATCAAAAGATAAACTGCATCAGACAAATGAAGACCAGTCGTTGCAGCGAGGAAAAAAGGTATAGAAGTTGAAAATGAATGATGTGCTGTGGTTCCTTAAGACTTGGGTGTTTATAGTCTCTGATTACTCAAAACACTTTTATTCCATGAAATTTTTTAAAAAATAAACAATTAAAATTTTCCATAAAGCTTTCAACAATGAAAATCCCAGAAGAATTGTACAATTATTAAATCTTTTTGATGCAATAAAGTTAATTGATTTACTGTTAAAATAGTATATTGTAAAGAACACTAGCACAGCACAAAACTGATATCCATCACTTTCAACAATGAAGCATGAACTTTGTAAGTCCTCCTTAAAGCAAATTTATGAGCCACATCATACTATGAGACACACACACACACACACACACACACACACACACACATCCTCCTATAGTAAAGATCCTCAGTTTATTTACAAAGAGGATAAGTTACAAAATATACACAATATCTTTCAGTATAAAAATAATCTTTGTACGGCAGAGCACCTTAAGATTCTATGATAACAATACGATACAAAATTAGTACAAAAGAGTTAATTCAGGTAATGTGTAATGACCTGATCAATTTCACCTAACAGAATGCACTCTGCTCTTCACAAATATCACTGCGACAGTAGTGGAATCATTCCTTTGTGTTACCTTGAGTATATGGTCTACAGTACAGTACATACAAACCTTCACTGAATGCAATCACATCTAAATAAAGGTGAGTGCATTTATTCCAAACATAAAAAAATATAAAAAAATATGGAAGACTTCTTATCATCAGGATTCTAGATAAGGAATTCCCAACTTCTAAAATTCAGCATACATGTTCATTAAAAACATTGTGACAACTTAAGGTTTTAACTTTGGTACAAAATGGTTTCAATACCTGATATGAAACAAAGGCAGAACAGATTTGAAACTACATAATCCTAAAAATGCCTCAACTCTAGAGACAATAAATGTCTCAAATCATATTATAAATACTCTGGAAAATACATAAAAGTAATAAAATACTTCTACTAAAACTAAGGATACCCTTTGTACAACAACTTGTCTAATTAGAAAAAATCAGCCAGGCTGTTCAGTCGTCAAATTATAACACAAAAGCCACATCTATCATTACTGAGTTATAAGTAAACTCATTTACTGCATCAGGAGGCTGAGGCTCTCACTCTCCCTGAACCACAGTGTACATCACTAACACACCACAGGAGCTCGTCACTCATGCTGCCATCTGTCATATGGGGTGCCACAGTCGCATTCCTTCCCTCTTGGGTTGCTGCAGGCTAATGGTGCTGGTGAACAACTACCAACAACAAACTCACTTGGATCTCACTTATTCTCCACAAGCCAAGAAGTCAGTCAGTCTAAAGCAGTGTCATTCACTTCATATTTTGGCGCAATAAGATCCCTTTCCACAGATTTGAGCAAACTTCTCTAAGGGGTAACTTTTTGTAAAAGACATTCTCATGGAGTTCTTGGATGGATGCTGTCACTGATTAAAGCCACAGATGCCAGTAAGGGCAGTGCTATGTGTCTTGCCTGGAATTATATGTGGAATCTCATACTATACGATCACATAATTCAGCTTCACATCACAGCCAGGATGAGTCAGGCTTGGGGTGAGGAGTTTAACACATTATCACTGTGAGGTAAAAAACATTCACTGCTATACAAATGTCTGTTATTCACTCCCATGATGAAGTGGAGATCTTGTTAGTGATGCTGGCTGTATTATCTTTGTTGTAAATTACCCTGAAACACAACAAATAAAAATGGAACTGTATTTGGGCACAAAGCCAACTTATAGATATATATATTACTATATCTCATTCACTGACTTCCACTTATAAATTAAATGTGTGACTCAACGAAGAAAAAGATGAAAAGTATTGTGGTTTAGAGGATTTGTTGTGTCATGCAATGCCACACAATTCCTGTGGCAGCTCCAGGGTGTCACCTCTCCTACAAACATCACTCTCTTTTCTTCCTCACTCTTCTCTTCTCATTCATATCAAAAAGAATAAATAAATGAAATAAATAAAGACAGAAAGAACTAAATATCTATCTAAAACAAATAATACAAAAGGATTTTCTTCCTAGAGATTTTTCATTCCCGAAAGTTTATATGAATGGTTCGCAAGTGTGTTAGTATACCTTGCCATGCTGGACATCTTGGCAGGGTTGCTAGGTCACAAGGTCACATTTCTTTGGGTCCACTACCTATTCTCTGCAAGACAAACAGGGACTACAACAACAACACTAAACCAATTGTCTCCATCAATAACAAGACTAATTTATCATTGTTATCATTATTATTATAATTACTCTTATTATTATTATTATTATTATCATTATTATTGTTGTTGCTATCATGATTATCATTATTATTTGTCAATTTATTTTTTTGTGGTGTCCACATGATTAAGGTATTTTAAGTGGTGTTCATACAATTGGTTATTCTATTATTAGAATCAAAATTTCTTTATTGCCTGAAAGTTATTTTGGGGCTAAAAATGATCTGCCTAACTATATAGTGTACATCATATTGTATAAACTAAGGCGTAACGAAGTGTTTTAAGTTTCCATTATAGAATCTTTACATTCAAGTTACAAAATAAAATACCACAATCTACCTAAACACACTATTTACATACACATACTTATAGTTATTGTGTGTGTGTGTGTGTGTAAGCTTACAGGTTGAGAGTATAGGAGTAGTACAGACATGACATGAGATATAAATACTGTACTGAATTGCTTTTGTCTACTTGTCTTGTTTACACAAATACAAATGGAATGGAGAGAAGAAAGATAAACAAACTTTTTACTGAAATATAAATCAAAGACAAATAATCTTTCTCTTACCTGGCTAGAAAGAGCAACATCCCTCCGTTTCTTCAGTGGAAGATTACCAAGCTCCTGTTTGCCTTGTGAGTGAGTGAAGCTGCTGCTGCTGTTGCTGCTGTTGCTGATGCTTGAGAAGGATGAGGCAAGGATTGGTGGGGGAGGAATGAACAGATGCTTGCCTGGTGTGGGAGGAGTGCTGGATAAACTGTGGAAGCTCTCCTCACTCATATAAATGTTCATTCCCTGTCAGACAAATAGGAAAAGATTAGCATATCAAAACAAAGGAGCTGAAATATTAAGACACAAGTTTATTTGAAGTTTTCCCTTTTAGCGGTGACAAGCTGAACCTCACCTCCTGTGGGTGGCTCATCATGACGGCCAGCTGCTTGTCTGGGCTGCGGGCAATCTCCAGGTTACCGCCTCTGTGGAGCTCCTTGGCCATGTGACGCACCTTTCGCTGCCTGATCACAAAATCCAATTATACGTCAGTATTATTACTTTACAATAACCACAATGAGCTCTATAGAAAATATAACACAAATTGATCACTTTTATCATCATCACTCATTCTCTCATACTCAGTTTTTACAAAGCCGTCCAACTCAAACATGAAGGTCCCACACAAGCCCTACTTACACGAATAATGCAAAATTCTAACAAAGATCTTATTCATGGATGTTTAACTGTTCGGACAAAAAACAACAGATAGTATGACTGAAAATCTCTTGGTGTTCTTACTTTCCCAAGCCTTGGTACTCCGGTTCTCGTGATGTTTCTGATTCAATGTAGTACGTGTCTCCTGCAGTTTGTTGCACCCTTGGCCTGGGTTCTTGGAAGAGACTGGAGGCAGAGCTGGATGATAAGGAGGCTGGTAGAGATTCAGCTTTGGTGGGTGTGGCCAGGGTGGGTGCTGATGTGTGTGGAGAGCTCAGCCCTGTGAGGTCTGTGTAGGGTGCTGGGGAGGAATCAATGCCTCTTGGAGATTCCGATATCAAGAGGCACCCTGGACTGAGACTGGAGAAGGAACTGACGCTGCGTTCACTTAGATTTCCTTGACCTGGAATGAGTGAAAGGTCTAAGGGGTGCCATATTCATGAAGTGGTGATGGGTAGATAAAACCATTTTGTATACCCTGAGGAAAAGTGTTAAAACATTACCCGTGAGATGCCAACACACCCCATAAAAAAAAAACAGCTGTTGGTAAACATGTGGACCAAGATGCAGGCAACATGTTAAAGAGGCTGGTTCCTTTCTCTGCCGCCCTTAATCTCTTCAGTACTATGATGCATTTTTATGTCTATTCTTCTTACTGTTTGACAATTTTATACAGCTCCAGAAACTTGTGTGGGGATTAGAATAGTGAAGACTGGCCATTGATCTTCTGACCTCCATAGAGCTTTGCTAATATCAATAAAATCATCTAATCCTACCTAAAACTGAAGGTAAAAATGCATCCCAGTACTGAAGGGATTAATCTCACTATTTCCCGTACACTTTTATCCATTTAACTCTTTCAATGTGACATGCTTCAATTAACAACACCAGAAATAAGTTTTTATAAGCATCTAAAGGAAAGGATTTGAATAGATTATGCAATTGATAGCTTAACAAATTACAATTACAATAAATAAAGAAACGTGAAAGATTAACAGACTTACATCCTCCAGGTCTCTCAGTCTGACTCACTGTGCCTCCTCTTCTCTCCGTCCTGTGGAAAGATGATCAGTTAGACAATATTTTTTATCAACCTTATCATTATTTCTGTCTTTTTTGTCATCTTACTAGTATCTTTTTCTATGTATATTCTTTGCCTGAATAGCTTTAGTTTAAATCAAGACAGGACATGAACTCACATCTCCTGGTGACTTCCTGCTGCGTTCACTCTATTTTGGGCCCAGTGAGATTTCTTGGAGGTCGCTGCATCACCCCAGGATCCCTTAGACTCCTTCCCATGCCGCTCCACGTCTCCTATCCTTATTGGCGTGATTCTCCGTCGCTTCTTGGTGGAGTTCTTGCTCTCCTCAATGCGCTGTGCTGGTTTACTCCTTCCCGCATAACAGCCGTACTCTTGTCTCCTTTCCTGTGGGTGTGTGTCAGTGTCTCTGGGAGTGTATGGGGAGGACCTATTACTGTCGGCCTTTGCAGCGCTGACTCTCTTTGCTTCCTCTAAAGGTGTGTGTGTTCCAGCCACGTTGCCACTGATTTTCTTTTTCTGAGGTGATTTTTCCTTCCTCGGTGTGTGTGGGGAAGGTTTCTGGTTGGGGCTCTCAGTTTTCTTCCTTGGGGTTAAGGTTTTTCTTGCTTGTTTGTTCTGTTTGGTGGCCGCCACTGTGGGTTTCTTCATCTTTGGCTTCCGTTTTTCTGGTATGTTCATTGAGAAAATATCAATAACCTCTGTTAATGTCAGACTCAGTGTACATATCACTTCTTCCATCTCCTCATTCTCATTCTCGGAGGGTTCTTCAATCCTCAGGACATCGCTATCTTCCTCCTCCTCCATCTTCTCACAATCCTCTTCCCTGAGTGTCCCATTACTTTGGTTCTTGTCGGCCTTGGGATGGTGCAGAGCCATGGCAGAGAGGTGTTTGAAATCTGTTGGGTTCTGCTTCCTGGATAAATCATGTGTGTCTGAAGTCATGTTGGAATTCACAGTTGGTTGCTCTGACTTAAATGTTTGAGTTTCAGGTCTAGATTTCTCTTTTCTTACACTTTGAGGAGTATCTGAGAGGTGGGATCTTTCTCTACCCATGTCTCCTTGACTAACAGTGTTATCTTGATCTAAACTAGCCTTTTTACCCACTTCTAATTGAGGCTCACCAGTGGCTACAGTCTTTTCTCCCAGTTGGTCTACATTATTTTCTTGAACAATATTTACTTTACCAGAGGACACCTGTGAATTATCTTCTGGTTTAGGCCTTCCTTGAAGTGACTGGTTTGCCTTGCCTTGAGAAGAGCCTGACCCTGAAGAGTGACTATCGCTGCTCAGGTCTAAACAACGCCTTGCACTGCCGTCCGGAGAGCCCAATTGCTCCCTGAATTGTGTCTTACGTTTAGGGCTTTGAGAGAGTGCTTCTTCGGGTGATGGATATGGCTTTGATGGTGAAGGAAAGGCAACCATGGCCTTCCCTTCCTTAACCATTGTGTGACAGATTCTTCCCATTCTTTTCTCTGCTGTGGGAGGCAACATGGTATAGGCCATAAGGCAGTGGTCTTCAGAGGTTTCATCCAAGTCGCTGTAACTTTCTGCAGACCGTGGTGAAGTAGAGCAATATTCCTTCTCATTCACGTGGGAATTTGAAGCATCAGTCTTTTTACCAGAATTGAGATCTTTGGTAGGTTTAGATGAAACCTCTTCTGTATTCTTGTTTATCTTTTGGATGACTTCATTACTATTCTCTTGAAGTCCATCTACTTTATGAGGGACACCTGATGAGAGAGTGGAAGTGGTGTGAGTGTGTGCCGTTCTGTCTGTGTGATGAGAAGGCTGAGTTGGCATCATGTCTGCACTGTGAGAGACCTCCTGTGCAAGTCTGCTATCACTGCTTTCTTCAGGTGCTGCTTGAGAATGAGGCACCAAAACACTGGGCGAGACCTTCTTGCTTCCCGAGGAGATGGCATCCACTGTTCTTGTAGGAAGAGGGGCATCAAAAGCTGCCAATGAGGAAGAGTGTGCGTGTTTAGTACTGGAACTCCCTTCACCATCAAGGGATTGGATTCTACTTTTAGATATGCTACCCTTCTCTCCATTTGAGGGCTGTGAAGCACTTGCAGAAAAGCTGTTTGGTGTATTTCTGGAAACAAGTTTGTCTTTATGTGAATGTGTTGGGGTATTCTTCACAACACTGTTCTTCTCTTTATCAGGAAGTTTTACTGGGTTATCTACAGTACTGCTGTTCTCTTTCACTGATGAGTTTTGAGTATTTGCCTGAGTATTACTTTCCACTTCCGCTGAAAGTTTCTGGGTATTCTTCTGGGTGTTGCTTTTTTCTTCTTTCTCTCCTTTTTCTTTTCTTTTTTGTTGTGATGAGAGTTGTGGAGCAGTGCCAGTAACACTCTCCTGCTGTGCTGAGGATCTTGAGGCGTTCGTCTGGCCCTCACCAACATCTGTAGTTTTTGCAAAGGATGTCGGTGTTGCTGAAGATTCTGGAATTTCAAATATTGTTAGGTAAATATTAACCAAAAGCAGCTACACAAAAGATACATTATATATATATAGTTTCAATTTTACGAATTCAGGATGAAATTCCCCTTTATATCACCTGATTAAATATATGAAATGTTTATATCCTCTGACATAACAAAGAGTTAAATTACTATGATACTTTCAATTCTCTAAATGCTCCCCATCCATTAACCAACCACATGGAAGTACCACCAGCACACTTACCGGAGGTTGACTTGAGAGTATTTTTCATCATTTTCTTTTTCTTGACAAACAATGAAGTAACATTCATTATTTGGCCCATACTTCCCATTGCTTTAAGCTGACTGATGGTTAGGTGGGACTGATTCCATTCATAGATGATTGTTCTAGCACAGCCTTGAGGAAGTGAGGGCTTACGCACACCACTCTTGCTTTGCTGCTTCTGCCGCTGCTGCTGCTTCTGTGTACCTTCCTTCTGCGTGTTGTTTTGGCACTGGGGAGCCTTGTGGGAGGGTGCACAAAGCTCCTTTATTGAGGGTGAATCTGTTGAGCATGCAGTGTTTGGCTTCCCTGCAGGTGTAACTTTACTCTTTCTTTGTGGCAGCCTTGGAGTCATCAAACAAGGTAGATAATCTTCACTATCACTTTCAAATAATGTGAAATGATTCTGCTGGGTTGGGTGAGTGTTGGTGGTGGGTGATACACTTGGCTGCTTCTTTGCACCTTCCTCTCCTGAAGGTGTGCTGCTGACGTCCTTACCATCAAGTTGCTTCACCTTACTTGACCAATAAGCCTTCAAAGTGTCTGACAATACTGGTGTTGAGGTTTTCACTTTCTTTACATCAGAAGTCTTCATGCCACTACCCCAACGGGAGAAAGGTTCCTTGGAAGACTGCTGTCCATTCAATGCCTCACTATCTTGCTCTTCATTTTCTTGCTGGATGCTTGCTTCCTCATCCACTTCCATAGTCTTCCTTGATGCATTTTGTGCCTCTGAAAACACCTCATCCTCCTGCAGTTCTCCAGATTGCCAGACACTCCCCGGTGATGTACTGCTACTTGTACTAAGTGACTGTTTACCTCTCCCTCTTCCTCTCCCTCTCCCTCTCCCTCTCCCTCTTCCTCTCCCTCTTCCTCTTCCTCTTCCTCTCCCTCTGCCTCTACCTCGACCTCTGCCTCTCTGAACACCAATGTCTTCCTCCTCTGAATCACTGTCCATTGCAATCTCTTTCTGTGCCACATCACCATCATGAGATTCTGTTAAGCACTGTGAGGGAGGAGTTTCAATCACAGCCTCTATGACCACCTCCTCCACATGTACGTCTCCACTCCTGCTCCGGCCCCTGCCCCTCGATGGAGCTCTTTCCTGTGCACTTCCCCGTCCCCTCTTAGGTCGTCTCAGGGAATGTGGTTCTGCCTGGTACTTTACAACTCCTCTAGCTCTTGTCGACCGCTGGCTTCTCCTCAAAGTGTTGGTGTTGTGTTTATCGTCTTCAGGAGTTGATGATCTGCTTGATTCGTCTTCACTTGAGCTGCATCTCTTCCTCTTTTTGACCGGACTCTCGAAGCTACACTCACGCTCCGAGTTAAGCATGCCGGCCAGTGTTAAATTGTCCTCCTCACTACTTATGCGTGTGGGTCTTGGTCTTGTTGTTGTTGTTGTTGTAATTTCCTCTGAAGACTCAGTTTCTGATGAAGAACAAATACCAAACAGTTCTACACATGTCTTTGGGTTTGCCTCACAGATATCTTTGTCCATTTCTTGGTCACTTGTAACTTTTTTCTTCTTTGGCGAATGACTTGAGTTCTCTTTGTTCTCATTTGCATCAGGTGAGTCTTGTTTTTGAGAGCATTGGCTTTGGCTGAGTTGGGAATGCTGGACACCTGTCTTCCCTGGTTTCACAGAATGCTCCTCTGAATCTAATCTTCCTTTAAACGACAGAGAGCTCTCTTTTGTCTTGGAAATATCAGGAGAAGATAAGGAGAGTTTCCTTTTTCTAATCTCTCCTGTGTTGTCTGGGATGTCTAACTTGTCTATCGTTGCATTATTACTTCCAATAGATTTCCTTGCGCTCCTCTTGTGTTTCCGAGATGCTGACATGCTATCACTTTTGTGGTCAGCTTCATCCTCAGAACAGGTTGACTCCGCAATATTCTGGTATTTCTCTGATGGCACTCTTCTTTTCTTCCCTTGCTTACCTTTGGAGTCCTTAGAAGTGGAATCATTTGAGGCATAGTCAGCAGAGTCTTGGCTGGTTTCTTTCACCGAGCCACTGGAGTCGTGGCCTGAGAAGAGCCTGGACATTTCTCTCTCTATCATCTGCCCCATCGCCTTTCTGGACAGCTTGGTTGGACTTGGACTTTTGGCATCATTAACTGCACTCCTCTTAACGGGACTCTTATCCCTAGCTGGGCCAATGTAATACGACGTCTTGTTTAATTCTCCACCTATATCGCCGTCGCTCTCATCCAAGGCACCGGGAGAATGCAGTTCCTCGGATAATGTTTTCTCCAAAAGAGTGTTCAGTTTAGAGGGAGAGTAACCTTCAGACCCAGTCACGGACCGCTCTGAAGGCATGTAGTATGAGGTGCCTACTGAGCTGCTGGAGTAAGGCCCCTGTGGGTAGTGCTTGATGAGTGGTGTCTTGTTGGAGTTGGGAATAACCTGAGGGATTGGAGTATTAAGGTCATCACACGGGAGAGAGGTAGATTTCTGTTCCGTCTGTAACAATGGAGTGGGCGGCTCGAGGCAAACTGGGGTCATGGAGGCTAGGGAGGAGCTGGGTTGTGCTGCTTTGTGTGGCGTCTCCATCTGCTTCTCTCCTGACGAGTGGCTGTTGGCAGTGAAGGAAGACAGGGGCTTTGTAAGGCAAGGCAGCTCATCCTCAGAAAGAGATTCTGCCATCACGTTTTCCAGTGTTGTATTGAAGTTGTTATCCTGATACCTGGCTTGGTCTTTGGAGATGTCAAACAGCTCTATACTGCCACTGTCTGTGAGGGGTGTCTTCCCTCCAGAGCTCCTGCTGTCCTCCCCATCCAGGTACAACACAATGCTGTCCTCGTCCTCTGTCATCATTACAGGATGTTTATTTACATTAACGGAAAATTCTGTCTCACTGGAATATTTCCTGGACAACCTTGGCTTGCCTTTGCTTTGAAGGTCACTCTTCTCGCCCTTCAACGTGGAAGAGACACTTGAAGTTCCGTTGGGTGGCTTCCTTGATTTTGACTTTTCTTGTTCCCCTGAAGCAGCTGCTGATCCCATTTTAGTCTCCTCAGCAATCTTGCTCAAGCGCTTTGGTGGTAGTCGACCCCGGCCTAGCTTCATTGCGAGTGACCGTGGTGCTCTGCTCAACTTTCTAGGGGACTTCTTGCCTTCTGGCGGTGAAAACTTCAAGTTGGCGACAGCTTTTCTGGGCAACCTTACTGATGTTAACTTCTTCTGTGGTGTGCTGAAGTCCAGAACCCTGATGTGGCTGTTCTTGCGGGTCGGGGTGCTCTGGGTGCCCCGCAAGTGAAAGACTTGAACGAGCGGGCTTTCCTCGGACTGGGTCACATTCTTCCAGGCTAAGGCTCTCTTTGCCGGGGAAATGCTTTTTGAGAGGTGCAGCAAGGCCTTCAGCTGAGGCGACCTGCCAGAAATGTACTTGGTGGAGGTTTGCTTGTTGGTGGCCTGTGTCCCTGTGGTCTGTTGCTTCACCAGACCACCACAGCTCTTGGTAATGGAGGCACCAATACCAGGACCTACAGTGGCTAATCCCAACATGTCACCTGCACCTTCAAATGCTGCGTTCACCCAAGCCCCTGGATCTACGGCAGCATCTGCAGGAGTTATCCTTCTAAATGTTTCTGTTGTGGGCTTCTCTGGAGTCACTGATTTCAGAGCAAATGAGAGAGCTGTTCCTATAATGTCATTGGTCACCACCTTCTCTGCCTTCTGCATAGTGCCACGTCTCCTTCCCCTTTTCGACGTCCTCCTCCCTGACATATCTACTGACCTCCTGCCCTTCTTGATGGTTGTTTTGGAATCCTTAAGTGTGTTTTGGGGCTTCTCTGCTGTGATTCCTCTCTTTTTTCGTCCTCTCTTCTTGGGCTCTTCATTCTCCGTAATGTCACAGCCTGAGGTGATATCTGGTATGGAAACGGTCACATTGTTTGGCAGGGTGTATGTAATGCTCTTCTTTGAAGACACTGGTTTCCCTGGATCTGGGGGAAAAAAGGCTCTAATTAATACACACATCCCATTAATATCCATCACTTACTTCCCAATTGCTATACACAGACACATTATGCTTTACGTTACAGAAATCCCACAACATTTAGGTCCATATCCAGAAACACTTGGCTCTCTCACTATGACTATTTTCCAAGTCACATAAATGATTAGTGTGGTTTTCGAGTGTTTTTCCAATGAATAGTGCAGAAATGTTATCAATATCCCTCTAAAACTGTAAAAGCAACTTAAAACTCGTGTAAATTTAAATGAAGCTTCTTGAAATGGTGGAGGTCAAGCACAAAAGTGTTTAAGAATACAAGCCTTGATGTCCTCAGACCAGCTGTTAAAAACCATCAGTACCTCACCTAAGGAGTCGTGTGGCAGTGAGGTGGAGATGAGAGGCTTTGGAGCAATGGTAACAAGTCCACGATCTATTCCTGTTAGGGGAAATAATGAGAATGACAACCTGTATACTACTACACGAACACATACATACATACATACACACATACATAACTGAAGGAAGGGAGTTAGCTAAGACAAGGGACATCAGTTTCATATTCATACTCATTCACACCACTCAGTATAACAGCTAAGGGCAATACATGAATGCTAATACACTGAAGTACTCATTCTTATACTTGGCTTCCTCCCTGATCATTCGATTGTGAGAGAGAGAGGGAGAGAGAGAGAGAGAGAGAGAGAGAGAGAGAGAGAGAGAGAGAGAGAGAGAGAGAGAGAGAGAGAGAGAGAGAGAGAGAGAAACTTGATGGTAACAAAGAAATTCAAGTCAAACTTGTTGCTAATAAAGATTAATGTTAAGATTATACTTCACAAACTTTGAGAGGGAAAGATTAGTGTAATGTGTACTGACTGGGTGGCATTTGTGGCTTCTTCTTCATCTTCTTCTTCTTCTTCTTCTTGGTTTCCGGTGGAGTGTCATCGTCAGACAGAGATTCTTCAGTAGTGGAGAGAGGGACGCCCATCACTTCATTTGAGGCTACGGATAACAATGGTTGAGTTTGTACTTCATACTGTCTGCATGTATGTAAATCTAAATAAAAAAAGAAAGAAGAAAAAAAACTTCAATTATCTACTTCATCACTTAACCCTTTCAGTCCTGGGATGCATTTTTATATTCAGCTTATCATTTGGTGATTTTATACAGAAGCTCATGTGTGGATTGAAAATAATACAAACTCTGACCATTAACCTTCTCACCTTCATTCTCCACTGTTGCCGTCAATAAAATAACCTAACCGCACACAAAACTGGTAAAAACGTATCCCAGTACTGAAGGGGGTTAATTCTACCTGAGACAGAGGGTGAAGGTACCATTAACAATACTCACGAGCCTCAACTCCACCAAATATCGAGAGGAACTGCTGGTCTGCCTCCTGCTTGCTTGTGACAGGTGGCAAAATGATAGTCAGACCCTGGGGCACCACCTCCTCTTGGTCCCTATCACTGGTACCCTCCTGGAGCTGTGTTGAGTGGCCCCAGATGTCGGAATCATGGTGCTCCGGTGGCATGGGGGCCTGGAGATCACCTGACGTAGTGGCAAGTTCCCTGGAGTGTGGGCAGTTCATGTGAGTTTCATCAGGTTCACATAGAGACGATACTATTGATGTCAAGTCTAGAGGGTTCACCGCAGTCAGTTCTGTGAGGGTGTATGAGTTGTTCTCTGGCGATGACGTGGGGGTTCCAATGCCTGGTATGGTGTTGCTCCTTATCGACAATGGGCTTACCGAGTCCGGCGCCACCACGTTGCTTTCGTTTCCTTTTGTTCCCTCATCGGCTTTGTCTGCATTACTGTCAGTTTTGTAAGGAGTGGCAGACAAAGGCTCTGAGTTCAAAGGAGCGGTGACTGGTTCTGCATTGCCCTGTAGTCTTTCCGTCTCTGTTGTGCCTCTGTCAATTTGGTCTGTATCAACGGTATCACCATTTTCTTTAACGTCACTCACTACAACTGTCTCTTTCTCACTAGTGTTTGGAGATCCTGGTGGATGTGTTTCTTGTCCAGCATCACTAGTGGCTGCAGGATCCTCAGTCTGGCTGTTTGCAGGATCACGACTACTTATATCATCTTTGGTCCTTCCCTCTTCCGCTGGCAAGTCGAGGGATTGCACATCAGCGTCAGTGGGCACCTCATGTCTGTCTGTACTTTTGTCACCATCACCTTTATCCTCAACACAGATTTTATCTGGTCTAGAGGACTGAAAATCAGCAAATTCTTTAAGTAATTGTTCTCCTAAGTTTTTGTCTTCTTCTTTTCCACTTTTGGCATTAGGACTACACTTGAGTTTTTTCTTTCTGAGTGACCTGGTTCTGGGTCTGGGTGAAGGTGGGGTTCCTCTGGTTGTCTCACAGCCTTCCTTCTGTGAGGGTGATTCTGCGCCACAGCTCACAGAAGGCCCAACAACGTTAAGATTTGTCACACTGGCATCATCTGCCTCAACCCTGAAAAAAATAATAAATAAAAGCAATATTTTTTGTACCAACATTTTGCTTCATTACAATGACATGAAAATGAACAATATTTCACTGGGTGATGAAGACTGTCACTGGTCACAAATAAAAGTTAATTCCACATTAACTCCAAAGCATAGCTACCCAATATGAATTCAACAAACCTTAGGGATGAGGACCATGAATCCAGTGTAGGTTCTTTAGTGCTGTTTACTGAGGCACTGTTAAGTAATGACTCCTGCATGGCATCTCTTAAAATTTCTAAGTTTGGGTTTTTGGCACTTTTAGCTGGTGGACTGCTTTCATGGGGCAAACTTTTGTTAACCCACACATCCTCAGTTTTCTTTGACGTTGCTTCAGGAAATGATTTGCCATGACTGGGAGGTGAGTGAGGCATGGCAGTGAACGATGACGATGGTGAGGGCAGGTGAGGAGCGGGACTGAGTGGAGATGCATGGTGGTGGTGGTGGTGAGGGGTGGAGAGGCTGTGTGCTGGCGGCTGGTTGCTCATGATTGGAGACACAGATGATAGGTTATGAGGAAGAGTCTGAGGGATGTGAAAGACTGCAGGGGATGACACAGCATTGCTTGGTGCAGGAGGAACTGGTGTGGATAGAAGTCTTGGAGGTCCAATGGAGTTATCTTGTAAGTTTCCTTGGTTGGAATTATTTGATCCATCACCTTTAGAATTGGTAGACTGTGGTGAGATGCAACCTGAAAGATGACAGATCAAAAGAAAGTGAGAACATGATTTATCTCTCAGTGTACATTTTGAAATAATGCTACAAAACAAATGTAGAGGATAACAATGAATGTTTGACATCACTTGGTAATCTACCTTGTGAGAACCTTACCAAACACTTCATCAATGAGATTCTCAAACACTGGATCAGATGTGGCCTCAGAGACGATGCCGGTAACAATGTGATCAAACTCCTTGATCAATCCCACATCTCCACCAGTGTTCCCAGTTGCCTCATTCACAGACCCACAATGCTCCCTTCCCTCCCTAGTGGTAGCAGTAAAGGTGTTGCTGACACCACTGCCACTATCCTTGATCTTCTTGCTGCAGGGTGAACCAGTGCTGTGATTGCCTCCTTCACTGTGAGAGGAGTCTGCCTTGCACTGGGTGCTCAGCCCACGGTTAATACTCTCTGCTATCTTCTCATGGAGAGCCGTATTTTCATACAGATTCTTCAAAATTTTCTGAAAATTTATGACAATTATCAGAAGTTGAAAACAAAACAAGCAATTTGAATGATAACATCACTATGATTCACATATAAGCAACACTTCTGTTTACCCACAACTTGTCAATTCCCAAATGCAAGGCAAGTTATGAAATAACTTAAAAATCCAGAATTCATATTACATAGAATTCTTAAGTATCTTCAAATAAACAATCATGATAATGCATTCAGAAAACACTCAATGACAAAACAAACCTCAAAATTGGCCTCAGTATCCAGGACAGGACTCATCTTGGTGGGAGTCACTTCACACCCGTGGCTCCGTCTCTTGACAGTACTATCAAAACAGTCAAACATAGATTAAAAGTAATTACAACACAGGCTCTCAATGAAGACTTTAATTTGGACACTGAACACATTTTCCGTTACCATTGAGCATGCAGCATTACAAGTTACCGTATAAAAGAAAAGTGCTATATGATGAATAGGTTGTGAGTCCAATATATTATGTTTTCTGAGACAAAACTTTACACAAGAGCAAAACACCATCATCATCATCATTATGTAGCATATCAGCATTGAGTGAGTCCAGGTCCCTACTCATGCCTCTCTCCCAGTACTCACCCTTTCCTCCTCTGGTGACTAATGTCCAAATCATGAGTTAATGAAGCAGAAGTTGAGTCCCCACCAAGAGAGTCCTGTCTCATATCCTCCACATCATCAGCAATATGGCTGGCCTCACCAGAATTAGGGAGCTGGCTGGAGGAGTGGCCATGGCCGGTGCAGTGGGCACCAGAGTGCTCTGCGTTGTCTGTGTCTCTGTCAGGTGAGCCTGGCAAGCTGTCTGGTGAGTCTGCATTTACAGTGTCTGTGAACCACACCATGAAGCATTAGTCACAGAGATGTGGATTTCAAACACTGAGGTACAATATAAGTGTTGTCAATGATGCACATTCACCTACATCTTGTAGTCAATGAAGCAACATTTTGTTTCAAATCATCATCCAAGGAATTCAATGGACATGGTTTTTAAATGGCAAACAGCTTGCTACAACCTGACAACATTTGGATTTTTATAATTAAGATCATAATCCTTCAAGTTGCTTCACGTGATTAAAATATGTTGAGATGACAAACTGTAATTACTATCACTTGAACACAAGAAAAGTTGCCTTACTTTGTTGTTGCTGGGCTTTCTGCATTCTCAGCTTTTTGTACAGCTTGACGGAGCGGGAGTACTGGTTCACTTTCTTTACTGTCCCAAGCGATGGCTTTTGCTACACATACGAGAACATCGATAAAAACATGAACACTTAAGAATAGATTATAATATATGATTTGTGATTCAAGAAATAAAGAATGACAGTAACGTTAAACATACCTTCTTGATGACAAATTTGTTATTCAGGACAATAGATATCAGAGCCTTGACTTGGCACATGAGGCTGCCAGAGTTAGGAACACTGCTAAGGGTGGCAGAGTTGTTCCTCACACTCTCCATCACTGAAACAAGTAACATATTTAAAACAATTTTGAAAGTTCACATACACAGGCACATTTTTCTCTCACAAAAAAAAAAAAAAAACTGAAGGTGATGCATTTAAAATTTCAATCTAAACAAAAGCTTCCTTACCAAGATCCTTAGCAGCAGAGTAATCCATCAACATATCCTCCAAAGACTGACTCCCAACACGTGTGGACACCTGCCGCCCTCTTCTCCTCAACTTGACAAATTCTGACAACTCTGCTAATTCCTCTGATAGCTTCTCTGATGATCTCTGGCAGCCATTTTCCTCCAGATAACCTGAAAATAAGAAGTAAAAGTACTGATGCAAAAATAAAATACGAGTAAGTGGATACATTAATTTTACCTTCATTTCTATAATAAAACACTAATTTTAATAGAAGGAAGGTGGTGTTCTATAAAGTGAAAATTAGATCTAATGGTGTTAATGTTGCAAAAATAAATTAAGAAAAGTTGAGGAGGACGTCAAAGCAGAAGACGACGCTGAGGTTGGTGTATGAAACTGATAATCATAAAAACTGCAAATTATACACCACAAAATAAGTTATATGGTTACAAATATCTTTCTTATCAATTAACTACAAAAAAAATAAATGAAATCAATGAATACTGTATGTTGTACCAAATTATCTATATTATTTCAATTCGTTGTTGTCAGCAATCCTTTTAAAAGTGGCACTATGAGCAACAAGCAATGACTGTGTTGTCACGGTTATTGGTCAGCGATGTGTCCATGTAACACATTTTCTATTTATACAATGTAGGCTTTCTTAAGGAATTTTATGGCTAAAGGAAACCCCCTATATGAAAGCCCACCCATAACCCTGGGCTACCTCAAAAACTCAGAATATTGCATACACAAGAGCCACAAGAGAAGGCGAGGTGTACATACAGTATATCTTGGCAAGGGACAAAGCCAGTGAGAGCTAACGAGAGACGATCCACAATAAGGAGCAAGTGGAGTGGAATTTTGAACCCATGCACTTGGGGACCCCTCGGCTACCAAAGTGTTGGAGGTTCCACTGTACCACGGCCCTCCATTATACAACAGATCCACACTTGAGTTTGTCAGTTAACACAAAGACAAGCTATTTATTCCCCTTTTCTCTGGGACAAGATGTATATGGTGAAATGGTAAAGGATTAAGAACCAAAAAATAATGGGTAATCAAATGAACAACTGATCCTGACAAAAAAATAACACAAAATGGAACATGAACAAAAGTATTTATATCATTTTCATTTCTTGCCCATGGAACAGTGGCAATTCTTATTTTCCTCGTCCGTTGTAGCCTTTAATTGTCAGTATTTTCACCCCATACATATACTTCAGAAATTAATCATAATGCTGCTAGTGAGTTTTAAATGTCGTTCGTCTTGCCTTCAAAGCAACACATTAAATTGTTACTTGTTGATCAGATTCGGTTGAATTAAGCTGGGTTAGAGCAAGTTTAGTTACTGGTAGGTTAAGATGGTAGCAGCAAGGTGAAAATCAAGACATGCATTAACAACATCAGCAACAGTAGTGCAGCTTACTATTTTTTATGGAGGTATGAGGAAGTATTTGGATGAACTTTAGTTGGAAATATAAGGAAATAGGGCCCTGGGATTCTTATATTTACTCTATGTCTTAAAAAATTAATTTTCATTGTTTTCTGTTAGTTTTTTACTTGTTTTGAATAAAAATTAACTTCACTTCTGTCACAAATCAGATTTTTCCCTAGTTAAGTATGATTCATTCCCTCAGAAAGTACTGTATTATGATGAAAATGAAAAAAAAAAGTAATAATAAATAAATACAAAACATTACCAAAAGAAAATAGTCTTGTTATAACACAGTACCACAAAAGTAACAGTCCAAAGTTTGCACTGTTACTGCTGTGTAGAGTACTTAGCGCCATCACCAGCGACACTAATGGTTATGCCAATCTAATTAAACTTGTCTAATTGAATCAAAACTATCCTAACCTTACTGTAAACCTAACCTAACTAATGCAACCTACTCGAGGTGACAAGCACTGCTGGGATGTCTTCCTCAAGATAAATGAACTTAACCTAACCTTCATGACTATTCTAAAAGGACAAGGAGATGGAAAGCTGGGTTCCTAAGAGTGTTTCTTGTGTAAATTAAGCCGTAACCTTGTTCATTTCTCACTAAACCCATAAAAAACATGTATCACTTGAACGGGAGGATTTTGAAATATTGGAGGCGCAACGGTGGTGTTTTAAAATACGGTCTATACCATCAACACCACCACAACACCACACAGGGGAGTTAACATCCATCATCATACATACACACCAATCTTTCCGCTCATTCCCACCCAAATCAACGGTTATAAGAGGAAGAATTCATAATATTTGAGCATCTTTAGGTTTCCCTCCTTCCTGGCCAACTTCACGGGGTTCCCTCCCTTACCTAATACGAGCCGCGCCACCTCTGATGGAAGTAATGAAGCCATTCTGCTCTTCTGCCTCACGCTGCTGCAGGAATGGTGACAAAATAGGTGGTGAACGGTGGGTATTGCATGTGTTTCTGGCACCAGGGACAGGGCAACACCATTTGTTTACATTGTTTCTCCGTCCTTCTGGCGCGCCGAGCAATGACCACTTCGGCGCCCACGGAAATTTTTAGGCCCGTACTCTTAATATTCAACTACTCTGCTCTCACTGTCACTATTATTAAGCGTTTAATAATTTAATATATATATACTTAACTACTTAACCTATAGAGAGAAAAATAGAGCTAGCTTTAATATATAACATTACTTAAGAGAGAGAGAGAGAGAGAGAGAGAGAGAGAGAGAGAGAGATTAGGTTGTTACTATTTGCCTCGTTTGGTCTCGTTCTATTGGCGCAATGTTGTTATTTTTCGCTAATTCGGTTTACTTTTGACATTTAAGGAGGGAAAATAGAGCTAGCTTTAAGGAGGTCCTCTTGTACACCGGCAATTCCTCAAAACCTAAATTCTTCCCTAAAAAACTGGGGGTCATCTTATATACGGGGTCGCCTTATGGTCTGGCATATACTGCAAGTAGAAATATCTATCGCTGTTAAAAGTTTATTGAGAGAGAGAGAGAGAGAGAGAGAGAGAGAGAGAGAGAGAGAGAGAGAGAGAGAGAGAGAGAGAGAGAGAGAGAGAGAGAGATTGTTTTCATGTTTTACCAGTGTTATTTTTCCCCCCTTTGTTTCCTTCTTTTATTTACTTGCTAACGCTTTTTTCCTTGGCATTTCTTTCTTGCTTTGGTGTTTCGCGAGTGTTTGATAACTTGTTTCATTGGTTAACTTTCGTTTAGTTGTATTTCACACTGATTTTTTTGTATTTCATGATTTTCTGGTTGTTTCTCGAGTGTCTAGTTAACTACATATTTGCCTTGTTTGGCCTTGTTTTTCCGCTTTTTTACGTGTCTTTTTTTCGCTAAATAATTTTCCTTTGACGTTTAAAGTGTTTTATATTTATTGTTCCATTCTTCATCTGAGAGAGAGAGAGAGAGAGAGAGAGAGAGAGAGAGAGAGAGAGAGAGAGAGAGAGAGAGAGAGAGGGAGAGAGAGAGAGAGAGAGAGATTGTTTTCATGTTTTTCCAGTGTTATTTTTTCCCCCTTTGTTTCCTTCTTTTATTTACTTGCTAACGCTTTTTTCTTGACTTTTTTTGGTTGCTTTGGTGTTTTGCGAGTGTTTGATAACTTGTTTCATTGTTTTTATTCCTTTTAGTTACTATTGCACACTGATTTTATTGTATTTCTTGATTTTCTGGTTGTTTTTCAAGTGTCTAGTTAACTCTGCCTTGTTTGGTGCTATTTTCGTGAAATTATTTTTTACTTTGACGTTTAAGGTGTTTTATGTTTATTTTTCATAGTTCATCTGCATTGGTTGCATCACCTACTTGATTTCTTAGCGCATTTACTGTGTGAATAGCAAATTAGCAAGATAGATTACTGCTTGTTCCAGGCCGTGACGTCTGTGTTCCAGCTATACGTCAGGTGAGGGTTGGGGGGCCCGCCGGTGTCTGCATCGTCCGTCTGTCAGTTTGTTGTGAGGTGGAGGTGTGAGCGGGTTTAAAGGTATTATCCTATTGAAAAACCTCTGGATGAACAAATACGGGATTTGAAGTATTTGACCATTCTAGTAACATAATATTAAGACGATTTTCACCCTTCTAACCCTCGGGATGAAATGAAAAGCAGAATATCCTACAGATTCAACGATCTAAGGACAGAATAAGGAGACCCTGGCGGTGCCTCGGTGTTCAAGTCATCTTAATACTGGACTAAAGCCGCAAGATGAAATCACAGAGGCTGGAATACGTTATCAAGGTGAATACAAGCGATGTGACACTAGCTTTAGGGTATCAGTGTTTATTTAAGGCGAGTCACCCCTACAAAGTCCTCTCCGCCCCGCCGTCATGGGTATTCCTCCGCCGACTCGTGTATTCCTCCGCCAGCCAGCCGGCTCATATTTCACTATATGTTCATTTATTTCTGGACTATTTATTTGGGCTCGATAGTAAAATTTCGTGCTTTATATGAATACTGCGGCGTGTTTTAAATGATTTATGGGCCTGTGTCGGGTGGAGATAGCTGTACTTGACGTTATTATGGTTGTAAATAAGGGCGTATTTTTGCGCCAATTTTCTGGAACGCCCAAGACCCTTTTTTATTTGAGGCATTATCAAATTCTTATTAATTGCCAAAGATAGTCCATACGAAACCATATTTTGTGCGTAAAGCTCAGTGAAATCAGTGCAGGGAAAAAGTGTTTGCTAGCGGTGTTAAAGTTGCATTATTTATTTATTTATCAGCCTGTGAATGATTTATTTCTGCCTCTAGATCACTCTCAAGTGTCAAGAATAATTAGAAGGAGCTACACAAGTGCTTTGAAGTGATTTTTGGTTCCTTTGAAGTGGTAGTTTGTGAGTATTTAATGAGTTTTAAAAAGGGTCATATTTCTATAAAATACTTTTTTCTAGTGGAAATTCTTTACAATTACTGTTGTTTAGAGTTTGTTTATACTTTGCGAATTAGTTAAAGTATTTATCCAGCCGGAATATGGCCAAATCTTTGGTCTCAAAGCGTTTTTTCGAAAGGTCATTTTCAAAATGGTTTCCCCTAAAATACGTACGTAAATAAGAGCACGGAGCCTCCAGGCTGTGACGTCATCAGCTGTGACGTCATCAGCTGTGACGTCATAATGGCGGGCCCTGCTCCCTCGCCTTCCTGACACTTATTTTCCAAATACAGCAGGATTTACTGTATGTTTACCGTGTTTGCGTGCTTGTGTGTGTGTGTGTGTGTGTGTGTGTGTGTGTCTGTGTGTGTGAGTGAGTGAGTGAGTGAGTGCTGAGTCAATAGGCTGGAGATGATAGGTGGAAATATATCGGTATATTTATGTTTGATGCAGGACCTGCCACCTGCAGATATGGTATCTTCTTGCAGCTTCCCGTATTTTCTTGTGTTCTATCAGAATCAGCTGTTTATGTGAATACTGCTTACTTATCAACATTGTTAATATGCTTTTCATCTCTCCTCAGCGCCTCCTCCACCTTCCTTCCAGTTCCCCCTTGATGTCTGCAGGGCAGTGGTGAGATAGCCAAGGACAAGGTAAACTATTTGCTGCATTGTTTATTTCTTAATGATTATGTTCTCTTTACTGTTTGACTTCTAACCTAACCTAAAATTTGAAAGTAAAGTTGTTATTATTCGGTCATAAATTCTATCCTTTCTTCCATCAGCAAGACACAATGATCGTGTATGTGTGTGTGTGTGATACTGTTGTACTGTTATATTGCCTTTCTTCATATTGTGAAGTTATTTTTTCAGATGTGTGTGTGTGTGTGTGTGTGTGTGTGTGTGTGTGTGTGTGTGTGTGTGTTGAGTCATCAGTCTGGAGATGATAGGAATCTATTGGTATATTTATGCTTCCTACAGAACCTGCCACTTACAGATCTGATATCTTCTTGCATTTTCCTTTATTTTCGTGTGTTGTAACCGCATCAGTTGTCTTTGTGAATGTTTTTTTTTACTTTACAACATTGTTAATTTCCTTCTCATCTCTCCAAGGCGCCTCCTTCACCGTCCTTGCAGTTCTCCGTGACTAGCCAGGTGACGCCCGTTGATGTCTGCAGGGCCGTGGTGAAACAGGCAAAGACAAGGTAAAGTATTTGCTGCCTCTTTTATTTGTTAATGATAATGTTCTCTTTACTTTTTGACTTCTGATCTCCCTAGATTTTGAGAGTAAAGTTGTTATTATTCGGGCATTCCATATTTCACTACAACTATTACTCCTATTCTCCCTCTCCCCCTTTCCTAATCTCTCACACCCTTAATAACTAAACCGTCTCTCTCTCTCTCTCTCTCTCTCTCTCTCTCTCTCTCTCTCTCTCTCTCTCTCTCTCTCTGCTAAATACAAACTCACTTCAGTTCCCGTCGCCTTGAGGTGACATGAAATTTTCCAGCCACCAGAATTCTATTATTAGATGTGGTACTGGTCACTGTGGCGCAACGATCTTTCTTCGGCCTGGCATATGCCTCATACTACACACACACACACACACACACACATACATACATACACACATACACACACTTAAAACCACGTAATGCAAAAGAGAAGTAACGAAACAGAAAAGGAAAAACCAAGCAAATTAACTGCAGGGCATTAAAACACACAAAATTACTTATCACAACCAAAACAATAGGAACAAACTAAATAGGCAGATAAAAAAGGGAGAGAAGAAACTAATCATTACAACTCCACCCGGATGTAAGACAGAGCGAGAGAGGGAGAGCGAGAGAGGAGGCGCTGCTTGGCCCTAAGAACTGCTATATTCCCGCTAATGTAAGTCTCCCTTCCCCATTTACCCTACAAACTCCCCATTCTCCTGGATATACATTACATCAACCCACTATTTACCATTAAAACACCCACCCCGGAGCTCAGAGGAGTGGCGGGAAGAGGTAGAAATGGAGGGATGTCAGTGACCTCGACTTCCCTCACCCTCGATTCTAACTGCAAATTCAGTACGACTCTCTATATTCATACTTTGACCTCTAATACCGCGGGATGATAGCCAGCGGGGTGGATTGCAAGGTCAGGTCACTGAGGAGGGTAAAATGGAAGGCTGTGGAGGGCCAGGTCAGCTTGTGTGTCTGTCTAGTGGCGAGAGGGAGGCTGTGGTGGGTCAGGTCACCATGTGTGTCTGTGTATGGCTTGAGGGGCGGGTCAGGTCAGCTTGTGTGTCTTTGTAGTGGTGAAAGGGAGGGTCAAGTCACCATGTGTGTCTGTCTGTGGGTGAGAGGGAGGCTGTGGAGGGTCTGGTCAGCTTGTGTGTCTGTCTGTGGGTTAGAGGGAGGCTGTGGAGGTTAGCTTGCGTGTTTTTTTTATGTTACCGTTACTGGCGGGGGTGGGGTGGGGTGCTGGGCAATGTAAGAATAAAAAAAATCGCACATTATTTTCCAGCCCCCTTACAGGTCCAGAAAGTGGGCCAAAAAATAGGTGTGTCCTGAGAGGGAGGTTGTGTGTATTTACCTAGCTTACATAGTTGTATTACACAGGCTTCAAGCGGGGCATCATATCTCCATGTCTCCATATATCCAGCATTTCCCTGAATTTATGTATATTGGTTGCTGTGTGTGTGGTCAGGTCAGTGTTTACAGTATATGAGTGTTCAGTATGTGACGCCTTGCTGTCTGTGTTTCTTCACTCACTTCGTACTATCAAGCTTCATGAAATTGCCAAGAATAAGTGGCCTTTGTGACGAAACTCATCATGTTGTATATTTTCCATCCGTATATCTGAACGCCTGACTTCTGATCTCTATAATTTCTGATTACAGCAGAGTAAACTTGGGTAAATCTATAATACAGCCGCCTCAGATATAAGTACAGTGCTCACGTATCATTTACCATAAACATAAGGGATTATGTGACAAGTGTATGCAATGTCTGTAGTAGCACTTGGGAGTGTGGCAGAAATTCAAGATTTTCTAAGTTCAGTGGTGTAATTTTTAAGGTGTTTTGTCAGGTTAGGTTTGGTTTATGATTGGTTAGGTTAATGTCTTAGTGGGGGAGGAGGCATATAGGATAGGTTAGGTTAGAAAAATTAGGAAAATTAGGTGGTGGGGAGTGGGAATGTGGACATAAAGTTAATTACCATCCCACAGACCTAGTGTAGTGGTTAGCATACTTGTTTCAAGCCTTGGGTGTGGCAAGGCAAGTGGGTGAATCTCTTAGCATGTAGCATTTGTTCACTAGCAGCATATAGCTCTAAACACCTCTGTACTTGTCGACCAACCTTCCTATCCTTACTTTATTATTATTATTATTATTATTATTATTATTATTATTATTATTATTATTATTATATCCTCAGTTGAATTTATGAGCATAATTCACTTCAGTAGGAAGGAATTTCAGTATGATGGAGTTTGTGATACCTTTGAAGCAGCAATATTCAGTAGTGTTTTCCTGTCTTTTCAGTGGAGTCAGTCAGGATGCTGTAAAATATAGCAGCAACAAAACACAGCAAAAGATGTTGCATTCATCTCAGTGACCAGTGCTGACCACCAAGCAGACGGTTCATCATGGTGAGTGGTCCTGCTTGCTGAGCTTGCACCAACCACACCCAGCCATCATGTGCTTCACAGAGACAACATGGTGACAGTAGTGATGTGTGCTCATTGTTCTTACGATAGCTAGAAGTGAGGCTGGTTGGCATTTTCATAATTTCTACTACACAATTACAAATATATATATATATATATATATATATATATATATATATATATATATATATATATATATATATATATATATATATATATAAGGTATACATCACCTTTGATTCAGATGCAGAGAGAGAGATAGAGAGAGGCTGTGTGTGTGTGTATGTATGTGTGTGTCAATGGCTAGCCACAAGTCAGCCAGGTGTAGCCAGCCTTAAGGATCAAGTTACCAAGTTGCCAGCTACCTCATTTATGACATGTTATTTGTTTGATATTCATATCTGTAAAGTGTTTCTATCATATTATCTTTGTTATTTGGGAACAATGAACAAGTGAAGATGTGTCTTGGTGTGTCAAAACAAAGCAGGAATACAGGCTTTAAGGATATCATGTTTCATTAGGACCTGAAGCAGTATTGCCACTTAGACTAACATTGTGACTCCTTGATTTAAGACACTAAAAGTTCTCTATGCATAACACACTAGGAAATATAAATATAAAATAGTTCCTGTACTACCTTATATTTTCTGGTGATTGCCTTGAGGAGTGGGAATAATGTGACATTCCTACTACTGTCACCATTCTGGCTTCCCATCTGCATGTGATCAAGTGACATGAGGTATCAGCACACCCACAGGTGGATATCAGGTGTGTGTGTGTGTATGTGTGTGTAGTGAGCTGGATTGAGGTGTGTCTCACTTCCCATCCTCTCCCTGAAGGTTGTCCTGCCTCACTCTGCCTCCTCTAAACAGTCATGAGGCGCAAACGCAAGGTAATTCTTGGTCTCATCCACCAGTTTGTGTGCCATGAAAGGCTACTGGTTGGATAATATTGAGCTCAACACTTAATGCTCTAAAGGTTTTTCTCTGCCATTCAATTTAATCAACCTAAATAAACTTAAGATGGTAAGATTGAGGTTTAAAAGTCTGACCTGTTGTTTTGGATTCCATTGTTTTGCCTATTCCTTCCATCATAAGTCCTTAAATCTGATGATCTCCATTTAATATGATAGCTATGGGATTGTCATCAGATTCAGGGAAGAGACCTGCAATGGAAATAATTATGGGAACTTATCAGACCTCACAATTTTGTATTTTCATTCCTGAGATTTACATGTGTTTAAGAGATTTCCCAATGGTACAACAGTTAGCCAGAGCAAGGCACATTATCAACCTGCAAACTCACATGATGTTCACACGTAATTTCCTCATTACTCCTCATTATTCCTGCAGATGAACCGGGTACAGCCGGAGAATGTGCACTCCACCATTTTCACCCAGCGGGAGTACCAGGTGGAATTGGTGGACGCCTGCCTGCGGGAGAACACCATGACCGTCCTGGCCTCCCGCTCCACCCGCACCTTCCTCATCACAATGGTCACACGGGAGATGGCGCACCTCACACGCAGGTACGCAATCCCCGTTCCTTTGTCCATCATTGCCCCAGCTCTGTGCTTCATTACTCGTCTGCAGTTCATAGTCATTTTTGTCTATTTGATCCCTAGTACGTAGTAGATGTCACAGCATATAACACAAGTATTATATTATGCTGTAAATGTGACTCTGATAGTATTATTGTTGCATCTCTCTCTACTGTATTTTGAATGTATTTTGTAAGTATTCCAACAATTAATCATTATGACTCTTTCACTCTTTACTGTGCATTGGCCAGTGGGAGGCAGCGCACACTCATTACTGGCTGGTCTGGTCCGGGGTTGGTGCGGGTTGGGGAGGCCATCCAGCAAAACACAAACCTCGCCGTCACCACCTACACCGCCCTCGACCAGGTGGACAACTGGCCTGCCTCTCGGTGGGGCCAGTCTTTCAGGGAGGCTCAGGTGAGGGTTGCTGCTTACATGAAGTGATAGAAGCCAAACCACTAAAGTTTTGATGTATGAACGATGCTCTCAGTTATTCGTCCCATTCCTGGTAAAGTCAGAACTGTGGGCTTTTGTATTTCCTCTTCATAGATGTGAGCTCTTTCAAAAAGGACTTTTCAAGACACATATTATCCAGTTTTAGATGATCCATTTTTACCTGTTTAGGGTTTAATCTTTTTCCACACTTACTTTGCTGTCCCAAGCCAGTTTCCTCATGTATGTAGTATGTATGTTGAAATGAGAGGATATTGTCTATATGTTTGTATGTGTGTGTGTGTTTTAATTTGAGGATGTGTGTGTGTGTGTGTGGTGCAGGTGCTGATCATGACCATTGAGGTGCTGGAGCGTGGCATGATGGCTGACGTCCTCCCGTTGGACATGCTCAATCTTCTGGTCATCACTGACGCCCATCGCATGGCCACCTGTCCCACAGTACATAAGGTAATGGAACTTCCTGCTGAGGTGAAGATGATGCTGTTTGTGTGAGCTGTACCAGAAGTTATGTAGTAGTTTTTGTCATCTTTGTTTGACTGGTACTAATAGTTATTACTGCCAAACAAGTAAGGAGAAGCAATGCAGGAATACAGTTGAATTTGTAGGAATTGGTAGCAGTTGAATTAGAAAAGAAATATTTGCTGCTATATACAAGGTTCAGTTTTATAGTGAAGGGATCAAATAAGGAAGAGAAGTAAAGATCATATCACATTTTCTTATACTAAATGAATTACTATGAGTGAGTACAACCTTTGCAGATCCTGAGCAGCTGTGGTGGGTGCCGTATTCTGGGCATGACGTCCCCGGTGCTGAGCCATGCCTGCTCGCCTCCCCAGCTTGAGTCCTTCCTTAATCACATCCAGCAAGCTTCATCCTGCAGGGTGGACACTGCTTCCGAGATTGTCACTGTCCTGCGGTAAGTGCTCCATCTCCTCGTGTCATGTCTTGCTTGTCTCTTCAAGAATCTGCCATCATTATATGCCCAAAACATTCACTCCTGTACACACCCATCTTGCTCCATTTATCCTAGTCTTCATCTTTACTTGTATTCCTCAATTTGCAGCAATATGTAACCCTACTCTATCTCATGTTCAAAATTGGGAGTTTCAAAAGAAGATTGGACAAGTTTAAGGATGAGGATGATAGGTGAAATAGTGGCCTCTTGCAGCTACCCTCATTTTCTTATGTTCTTATCAATTCTTTGCCACAGATATGTAAATAAGCCTTTGGAAAAGATTGTGATGTGTCGGGACCCAAGCCAAGAAGAGCGGTCTGAGGTGGAGATCGAGGTGCGTCAGCTGGTGGATCAGGCCATGAACTTTCTGGGAGAGCACCGCTATGACCTGGTGGAGGTGTATGGACCAGAGTACCAGGAGTTCTGTGACGGCCTGCCTGATCCCAACACTGAGCCCCGACAGATACTCCTTGACTTTTTGGATGTGCTCAATAATTTAGGTGAGACACTGCTGATACCTGGCTTACAGTTGTGGCTTATTGTTGATGGCTGTCTCCAAACATTATTTACCCTTTATGCTGGCTTACCTACAGAAGACAGTAGCTGAGACAGAATGTATTTACACACACACACACATGCACACTCTTTAAAAACCATATATATTTCAGTTAATTTAATTTAGTGATGCCCATTTCATGTTCTGTTGAGATTATTATTTATTTGAGTTACTTGCTATGAGTTTTAAGAGTGAGATGTGTTGCAGGGCTGTGGTGTGCTGACAGAGCAGCTTTGTATGCATTAGTTGAGGTGGAGAAGCTGAAGAAGAAGACGGCCTATGATCGTCACTACCTCCTGCTGTGTATGATCTTTACTGTCATGGCTCGCATAAGGTGTGTGTTATTTGACAGTCACTCTTTTCTGATATATTTTTTCTGTGTACACAAGCTGGAATACGTTTTACCTCATTCTAATAAAGATTAATCTGTGCTGCTCTTTTATGTTGTTTACTAGAGTTCTTTGTGTTTACTTGCAGGGCTGTGGTGGAACAAGCATTTGATAAATATTCAGAATTGGACCAAATCTTGAAATTTTCCACTCCTAAAGTTTTGCGTTTAGTTGAAGTCCTCCGTCAGGTTCGTCCCCTAAACTTTGTAGATCCTCGCAAGAGAAGAGACAAGACAGAAAATGCCGAGAGCTTGAAAGGAGCAGTTCAAGTTGAAGGATCAGAGATGCTAGCCATTGAGGCCACAGCTAACCCTGAATGCTCTGAAGTGTCTGTGGTGCTCTCTCTGACTGATGGAGCTACATCTTCAGAGAACTCCCATACAGATTGTAAAGACCAAGGTTGTAAAAAGGAGAAAGAAGAAAAATCACCTGAAGACTCACTCTGCCTTCCAGGTTCTACTCATATTGGCAAGGAGGAGGTGTCAGCTTCAAAAAATTGTATGAATGATACTGGAGAAATCAGTCAAGAAACTAGCGAGGTTGGCACTAAATCTGATGATGAAATGGTTGACCAAATAGTTAATAAAACTGTTGATAAGAAGAGTTTGTGCAATGGTTGTGGTCTTGAGGAGGACCCATGTTCCCCCAACATTATGGACCTGTCCTCCCCAAGCAAACCTTCCTTCAAGCAGGCAAAGGTATGTGCAAATACAGAAGCATCAGAGACTGGTTCAGAAAACCTTGCCAATGGATGGAGTTCTCAGGATGTCAGTCTTGATTCGTGTGACTGTTCAGGAAAGAGTGAAAAGGAAGTGAATTCTGAGGAAAAAAGTGTCAACTGTCAACATAGTGTGGCAGGAGAGTGTCTCCACAATGGAGAGGTGGAGGAGGAGTGTGGAAAGCCAAGCAAAGTACAAATTCATCCAGATGTTACACAGAACTGTTGCAATATCACTGAATCTGTAGTCACTAAGAAAGCTGGAGATGGATCAACTTTAGAAGAGGATTTATGTAGGCTTAGTCTTAGGGAATCCTCATTTAGAATTGGCTGTGAACCTGAAAATCCTATAAACTGTGATGTAAGCAATGGAACTACGAGTGCCAAAAGCCACCTGCATGATGCTGCCAAGGTACACAATAGTATAAGTGCTCCACTATGCAATGGATACCAGAGTGGCAGTGAAGAGAGCTTGCCATCCTTGAGAACCACTGAAGGGTGTCTTGACATCAAACTTAACAGCCACAACAACCAAGAGGACTCAGTATCTTCCATTCAGAGCAAGGAGGAGCACTGCCTGGAGCAGTCACATTCAGTACAAAGCAATCTGTGTGTTGAGGAAGTCCATCCCAATGAAAGAGTTCCCCTCACCAGTGCTCATTCCACTACCTCTCAACCAGCCAATGAAGTGGCTGATGTCCCAGCTACTCTTCCTGAGGTCACTACAGCTTCTGTTGAGGATGCTGAGGATACTAGAGGTCATACTGAGGCTACAGGAGTCACCACAGACCATGAGGCCAGTGAAGCCACCGCCACCACAGACCATTATGAACCCAGTGAGGCCAGTCAAGCCACCGTAGACCATAATGAGGCCAGTGAAGCCACTGCTGACTCTAATGAGGCTAGTGAAGCTACCACAGATCCTAATGAGGCAAGTGAAGCCACCACAGACTCTGATAAAGCCAATGAAGCCACCACTGACCCCACTGAAGGTAATGAGATCACTGATATCAGTGAAGCTAAGCCACAGGTTGCCCAAAGCAACTCTAGTGTAGCCAGCAAAGATGTGGACAGCATTGCCTCTGCAGCACCTGCTGTCTCCTCTGAGGCAGCAGCCATGGCAGACACCCTGGCCCTGCTGCTGCCCGGGGGTGGTGGAGGCAAGGGCGGCAGGAAGCGGCGTGATGAGGTGAAGGAGAAGGTGAAGGTGCACAACCCGGATGATCCTGACTCGGTGTGTGGCCTCATCTTTGTGCATCACAGAAACATTGCCAAGATCATCTACCGCCTCCTCAAGGTCAGTGTGTCTCCATGCCTTGGTACTGAGTTTTCATACGTAATCATAAGAAAAATTATTTGTGATTAGGATTAGGTAAGAATTCCACAGTATTGATATTAATTCACATTTTTATTGCTTGATATAAATACAGTGCATGTTAAGTATGAGATATCAGCTTGCACAATGTTTATTTATGCCATGATGTACACTGCAGGAGCTGAGTGACATTGGAGGAGACTTTGCGTGGATCTTCCCTCAGTACACAGTGGAGGCTCGGGAGAATGTGAAGGATGACCCTCGTGCGGCTGAGGCTGAGCACAAGAAGCAAGAAGAAGTGTTAAGAAGGTGCTTCTTTGCTTTCTGTCCTATAAATTTTCACACTGAAGGTGCCAAAAATATCTGAATCAATCATTGAATATATCACATGTTCTGTTGTCATAAGCGTTGGTGTCATGCAGGTTCCGTCATCACGAGTGCAATGTTCTGGTGTCCACACGGGTGCTGGAAGAAGGGATCGACGTGCCACAGTGCAACTTGGTCCTGCGGTGAGTGAGGAGCTGATGCCAGGGACTCACTGGGAGTAAAAAGAGTGACCTGAGAAAGAATGCATCGGAATACTTATAGAACATAATTATTAAAAAGACTCAGATGATATGCAAGATTTGTATGCAGTGATCTGTTTTTCCTTGCAGATTTGATCCTCCTCTGGACTATCGTTCATATGTGCACAGCTGTGGACGTGCCAGAGGACAAGACACTTTTTATTTCCACTTGGTAACCAAAGCTCAGGAGAAGGCTTTCCTGCGAGACATGGCTACATACTCAGCATTCCAGAAGGTGATTCTTGGAGCTCATATTTTGTATTATTACTTATAGCTACTTTACAAAACACATGCAAGACATTATTTATAATTTTGTAGTGCTATTGTTGTATTACTTACGTTACAACTCGTGCCACTTAGTAACAACACAGCTGAGAGTCATTTGGTGTGAACATCAGGTATTGGTGAGTCGCTGCAGCAGTGTGGAGGTGGGCACAGACCAGGAAGTGGATGCAGAGGAAGCCAATGCAGCCTATGCACCCTATGTGACCCCTGCCAAAGCCTCAGTCACCATGGCCTCTTCTATCAGTCTTCTCAACAAGTGAGTTTATGCTGTGGCTGTAGCAGCATTCTCTGACAGAAAAAGAATTAGGAATTTGAGGGAGCATTTCTGTTGTATAGCACAGCATGTCTTCATCACCGGAAATATAAAAGTGTAAATGATAATGAGATTAGGGACAAGTTTTGAATGCCAGTCTGTGAGAACTAGAAATATGTTTGAGATTATGCAGTGTGTGATGAATGTTTTGCTAACTTATCATTTCAATCACCAGATACTGTGCTAAACTGCCGAGTGACACCTTCACCCGCCTCACTGCTATGTGGGCGATGGACGAGAGGCAAGAGGAAGACCTAATGCTGTACAGCTGTAGGATCATGCTGCCCATCAACTCTCCTCTGAAGGGCACCATCAAGGTGGGGAAGAGTCACATGGGTTATGAAGTCTGCCAGGAACAAGCATCCACTTCATCCTTGACTTCATTTTTGTCACTCCAATCCTGTCATTTTGCACCATTCATTTGATGTCTTTATAAAGAAGACTTCCTTGTATCCAAAACACTTACTTTGTTCTTCATGGCAAAATTACCTCGCTGGTTGCCTGGAACACCTCTACTAGGCATATTATATCTAAATAAAAATTGTGTATTTGAACAGTGATGTACCCAGCAAACTGAACACCTCCCATGATAAGTGTAGTGAGTGATACATTTCTTGCACCAACAGGGCCCGTGGCAGCCCAAGGTTTCGCTGGCCAAGATGGCAGCAGCGTTGGAGTGCTGTCGGCGGCTGCATGAGGTGGGCGAGCTGGATGACCATTTACAGCCGGTGGGCAAGGAGAGCATGCGTCTGGATGACCACCTGTGCCCTCCACCCCCCGACGACCAGGTGCCAGAGGGAATGCCCCGGCCTGGGACCACCAAGCGTCGCCAGTACTACTACAAGAAGGTATTGGTCACCCTCACTTATTCTTAACTCTCTCTCTCTCTCTCTCTCTCTCTCTCTCTCTCTCTCTCTCTCTCTCTCTCTCTCTCTCTCTCTCTCTCTCTCATCCAAAAAACACTCAGGGTTATATACAAATAGACCCCTGCCAGTACTATTGTCATCAACATAATCATCATACTTCAGCTTTCATCGCTAGAGTGGAAAAATTTGGGTATAAGGATTGAACATGTTGATGCTGGTTCTAGGTTGCCAACTGCCTGACGGGGGAGCAGCCCAAGGAGAAGCTGCCACTCTTTGTGTACAAGCTGGGGATGGTGCTCACCTGCCCCATCCCTGACGAACAGAACACCCGTGGCCGGAAGATTTATCGCCCAGAAAAATCATCGCGTTCCTTTGGGATTGTGACCACTAAACCCATCCCTCAGGTGACTAGCTTGTTTACCTTGTGATGTAAATGTGTTTTAACCACAGATAGTTGGATAGTGTTGTTATAATACCAGGTTGAGATCTAACTCCGTGTTGTAAAAAGCTGAAATGAAACACATAATTAAAAGTAAGTAGAGCATGACAAGAATAGCAGTATAGTGTATTTTTACCAAGGAAGAAGTTGAGTTGATTGAGAGCAAAGCAGCACTCGATAACTTAAGTGACATTGATTCGTGATTCCTCAGGTGAGTGGGTTTCCAGTCTTCACACGGTCTGGAGAGGTGATGGTGCAGGTGGAGGAGGTTGGCACTAGAGAAAACTTCACCCAGGACCAGCTGGCAGCCCTGCAGTACTTTCACAAGTTCTCCTTTACACATGTCCTGCGATTGGAGAAGTATCCCATCAAATTTGACCCAACTAATGCCAAGACAGCATTTTACATCGTGCCACTCAATAAATGTAAGTTGCGTCACACCATTCTTTGCTGTTCTATCTCCATCACTCCACAGTGCATTATTTTTCCCATAACCTGATTAACCAAACCATTCTTATGCATTATAGTGTCCTCAGGAGTTTCACACTATCCAAGTTTGGTGATCCTCAAGCTTAGCAAAGATATGCACTTCTTAAATACTTAGGAACTTCATAACTGTTTAGTGAATCCCACTCCAGAGTTTGGAGCCCCGCTTGAAATGCTAGTAGTATTCTTATAACCTTTCTCTTTCTCACTAATGTTTGTTTCCCATGCTTTTGTCCTTACAAAAGCATTATTCACTGAAACTGCAACACAACCATCAAAGTAAAGCATTGCATATAAAGAAAAAAAGCAAGTGGGAAGTTTGAGATGATGTAAGCTACTATCCTTATCCTCCAAAACAATCTCATCTCTTCCAGCTGACGACACAGATAGTATTGATTGGGAGTTTGTGAAGAAGATCCAAGCTGAGGGTGACCCAAGGCCTGTCCCGCCCCTGGAGGAGGCTCGCCAAAAGTTTCACTTCCAGCACAGTCTGTATGAGGATGCAGTGGTAATGCCCTGGTACAGAAACCAGGACCAGCCTCAGGTAACAGAGGGGTCACTCACTTTATGAAGTTAATCAATTACTATATCTTGAAGGAACACAACATATAGTTTTTATGGAACGAATTGTGATAATTATATAAGTGATGGATCTATGAAGAAGACACAAGACATTTCAAGACAATTAGATGGTAAATTTGCCTATAATGTTGCAAAATGTTTTATGTACTAATATTCATTGCAGTACTTCTATGTGGCTGAGATCTGCACTCACCTTAACCCACAAAGTGACTTCCCTGATGCTGGATTTGAGACCTTTGAGAAGTATTACCTCACCAAGTATGGCTTACAGATCTGCAATCTAAGTCAGCCATTATTGGATGTTGATCATACCTCAGGTCGCCTCAACCTGCTCACCCCAAGACATGTTAACAGGTACGCTGTGAACCCCAGACTCATGTTTGTTTGTTTGTGGCTGTGCATTACAGATGATTGTTATTTATCAGTTGTCTTGCTATAACTCATAATTATGTGATAAAGGACAAATTTTCCTTTCCTGTCTTTATTTGTTTCTTATACATTGGTCACAGGAAAGGAGTTGCTCTGCCAACTACCTCAGAGGAGACTAAGAGAGCCAAACGGGAAAACTTACAACAGAAGCAGATCTTGGTACCTGAACTGTGCACCATCCACCCGTTCCCAGCCTCTCTGTGGCGTAAGGCTGTGTGTCTGCCCACCATTCTGTACCGCATCAATGCTCTACTCCTGGCAGACCAACTCAGGATCTGTGTGGCCCAGGAAGTTGGCCTTGGTCTACAGACACTTGATCCTGGTCAGTTCAGAAGCTGTTTCTTGAATTTCCTTTGTTTCATTGTCATTACTGATTATTCTGTTTCCCTGTGATGACATGGTTAGATTAAAAATAGATGTTCTGGTTATTATTACATTTGGGATTGTCTTTCAGGCTTTTCTTGGCCACCCTTGGATTTTGGCTGGAGTTTGGCTGATGTACTGAAGAAGAGCCAAAGTAACCAGGAAACACTTGAAGTAGACCCAAAGACCAATGGCACCACCACTGCCTCTCAGAAGACATCTAAGAAAACAGAGCCAGTAGAGTCAGTGGAATCAGCAGAGTCCCCAACCTCCAAGAAGAAGCCAACCCGCAGTGCCTCTGACATGGAGATAGGCACGTGGTCCAATGACATGGCTGTGGATCCTCCTACTCCACCCTTCACTGAAGATGACCTTAATGGATCTGATGAGTTTGAAATTGATACCTTTGATCCTAACGTTGCTCTACCAGACAACCTGACACTATTGGATGGCTGCACTGGGGGAGATGATGAAATAGAGGGAGAGCTTGGGGCTGACTGGGGCACTGGCCTTACTGAACGCCGCACCAAAGGCTCCTCCTCTAAGACTAATGCCGCGGGAGGAGAAATCTTCCGTGTCGGCTCACCTTCCAACTTTGAGATTGACGGCTGGGACATGTTTGGAGGCTCAGGAGGGACAGGCTATGGGAACAACTATGGTGGATATGGATCCTACGATGCCTATGGTGGCTATGGAGACTTTGAGGGGCTAGCAGATGACCTTGAAGGCTGCGAGTCTGACGTGTCTTCAGACATGGACGACGATGACAAGAGCCAGGCGGACAAGCTGTGGGACGAGGAGGCCACGAAGAGACGGGCCAACACGGCCATAGACGATGCCTCGTCTGATGAGGAAGTGGATCTGTGGTGGCCTCAGGAAGAAGAAGAGGTGTGTCTGACCAAAGAGGAGGAGTTTCAGCAATTGCTGGAAGAAAAGCAGCAGGACTTGTTGCTAGGACCCACCTACCTTTCTGAAAGTACCCCCTTGGTGGTGGAGAAGGCACACCGAAGGCTGGCTGTGGAACAAAATGCTACTGCATCTATAGAGAAGGAGAGTGTACCTGTGGGAAAAGCTACAATACAAGGCTGTGAAATGTTATCTTCAAAGTGCTGTGATAATGCTCAACAATCTACCTCACCTAAAACTGCGATTGTGAACCGCACTGAAACGCTCTCTCTCACTGAGTTTGATAAAGGTGCTGAAGTTCCTCCGTGGAGGAACTCCTCTGACGAGTTATCCTTTAGCTTTGATTACCAGCCAGACCTGCTGCATCACCCAGGACCACCCCCTAGTGTCATCCTCCAAGCACTCACCATGTCCAACGCCAATGACGGTGTTAATCTGGAGCGTTTAGAGACCATTGGAGACTCTTTCCTCAAGTATGCCATCACCACTTTCCTGTACTGCACCTATCCTCTCCGTCATGAAGGCAAGTTGAGTTACCTGCGCTCCAAGCAGGTTAGTAACTTGAACCTTTACCGCCTTGGCAAGCGCAAAGGTTTAGGAGAATGCATGGTGGCCACAAAGTTTGAGCCACATGACAACTGGCTTCCTCCTGGCTACTTTGTGCCCCGAGAACTGGAGGAAGCACTCATTGACTCTGGGGTTCCTGCAGGCCACTGGAACATGGCAGATCTGCCGGGGCTGCATGACCTGGCCAGTGACGAGATCCGCCGGTTGGTGCAGGAGCGTTCTGAGCAGATAAAGCGCAGCAAGTCAGAACAGGTGACCAGTGATTTGATGGCTACACAAAACCCTCATGATCTGCCTATTTTTATCCCCTACAATTTACTAACTCAACACAGCATTCCTGACAAGAGTATTGCTGATTGTGTTGAAGCTTTGATTGGGGCTTACCTCACCACATGTGGGCCTCGTGGTGCTCTGCTTTTCATGTCCTGGCTCGGCATAAAGGTGCTACCTTGCAAGTATCAGGAGCAGGAAGGCTCTGCCACTTCAGCACCTCAAATCACCTATGGTCATCTGGAGCCTCCACAGTCTCCTCTCCACCAGTGTCCTATCTCCACCACTGACCTACAGCTGGATCTCCTCCTCAGTGGCTACATGGTATTTGAGGAGAAGATTGGCTACACTTTCCGAGACCGCTCCTACTTACTGCAGGCCTTCACTCACGCCTCCTACTACAGGAACCGCCTCACTGATTGTTACCAGCGCCTGGAATTCCTTGGAGATGCTGTGTTAGGTGAGTGACATCTCAGAAGAACATGGTTGTCCACGATTGGCTTGGTAAGAGTGTGATATGTGCATAGTTGTATTTTTCTTATTTTAGTGGAAGAAAGAAGGATAAGATTTTAAAATATGTTAAAACTTTCTTGTTTAAAATTTCTCTAATGGTGCAGATTATCTGATAACCCGCCACTTGTACGAGGACAAGAGACAGCACTCTCCTGGGGCCCTGACTGACTTGAGGTCTGCACTGGTTAACAACACCATCTTTGCCTCACTTGCTGTCAAGTATGACTTCCATAAGTACTTCAGACACTTTTCTCCCGGTCTGGACCGTGTTGTGAGGGACTTTGTCAAGATGCAGGAAGAAAATGGCCACAAGATCAATGAAGAGGTATTGAACTTTTGTGGAAACCCTTACTTAACTGTAGGATCAGTCTGATATGTTATTGGCCTAATAGTATATGTCTAATCCTACATTGTTGCAGAATATATTATACCAATATTACCATGACATTGGTGGTGTCATTGCAGTACTACTTCATGGAGGAAGATGAGTGTGAGGCAGCAGAAGACATTGAGGTGCCAAAAGCTCTTGGAGATGTGTTTGAAAGTGTGGCTGGGGCCATCTTCCTTGACTCTGGGGGCTCCCTGGATGCTGTGTGGTCAGTCTACTATACCATGATGTGCCGGGAGATTGAGCAGTTTAGCGGTGTGGTTCCCAAGTCACCCATCAGAGAACTGTTGGAAATGGAGCCCGAGACAGCCAAGTTTGGGAAGCCGGAGCGCTTGGTGGACGGCAAGGTAAGGGTGTCTGTGGAGATTTTTGGGAAGGGCTCATTCTCAGGTGTGGGACGCAACTACCGCATTGCCAAGTCTACGGCGGCCAAGCGAGCTCTGCGCCACCTCAAGAAGCTGCAGATGATGGCCAACCAAGGCATGTGAAGGAAGGAACCTTCCTAATGAAGTTCAAAAGTTGCTTAATGTGGCAGCCCAGTGTTTGATACTGTTTCCAGTGACTCAAAGCTTAGTGAATACCAACACTACCATTAGCTTTTTATATCTTTATAAGGAAACGTGTGTGTACACATGTATTTGTGTGTGTGTGTGTGTGTGTGTGTGTGTGTGTGTGTGAGATTGTGTGTGTGTGTGTGTGTGTGTGTGTGTCTGTTTGCGTGTGTGTAGAATTTGTATTTGCAGAATTGCTTGGAAATGTGGCAGTGGTCATGATATTGTTGTCTTATTGTTTATATATATTTTTTTGTTTTATCATGACTTTAAATATTTTAATTGGATTAGTATTCAGTATTAGTTGTAGGTAACAGATTCTATATCACATTGAGTCAATGTATGAATATCCAAAGAGTACAAAAAGCATAACGTGCTGGTGAGGATTCTGCACAGGATGTGCAAACAGTGCCACAGTAAAGTGCAATTGTCATTTGCTTAATCATTTACATTATGCCTCAGTTCTTCCATGATTTGCTTCTCTGTACAAGCAGAACCAATTTTGACAACATTTAGGTTGAGGCACATGAACCCACAGCCATGTCCTTGGTGCATTATTGACATTACTATCGTAGCCCACAGCAAAACCCAGAAATGTTCTACTTACTTAACATGGACAATGGTATAATGGGCCACTTTAATACCATGAATAACTGTAGTACTTTGTTGTAACTTCCTTGAGAGATGAGAGGGGAGTGTTCACCTCCCTCACATCACTAAGACTGGTGATAGCTTGAAGGAGGCAGGATTGAATGGGTGGCTGATGGTGGAAGCAAAACCTGTTACCACTATAGGTTTGAAGCTCCATCAGGAGATATGTCAGCTGTGTGGCACCTTGCACCCCTCCTGACCAACTATCACACCTGTGCCGCCATTTTGCTGTGATGATTTACCTGACACTAAGTTCAAATTTAAGTCTGATGTTTTAGTATTGACATACTGCTTGGTATTTTATGTGCAAAACTGTTTATTGTTAAATTAGAATCAATTTAATTAAGTATCATGAGCTAACCATAAATGTTAAGTTAATATATACAGCCTAAATTTTAAGTTGTTTCATAGTAAGCAACAAAAACTGCCATGGTTTAGATTATAATTGAGGTGTCCTGTGTTTGAGGGAGCTCAGAGACCAAGTCATCAAGAAAAGGAGCTTTGACCTTTGAGACTTGAGGCTGTGATGTGCCTTCTGACTCAGGACACCTTGTACTGCATATACCTGGATTTATTCATATTTAACATTGGAAACATGTGGTGTCCTAAGCTGCAGCTAACACTTGGGTACTGAACTCCACTCCTTGTTGTATCCTCTCATCCTTCACCTGTGCTCCACCCTTGAGGTCTGTGTTGTCATGGATCTAGTGGTCATCTACCTCTGCTTTAGTCTGTATCTGAAAACCTAATTATGTTACTCTATGTAAGTGAGTGTATGAATCCTAATAACATGCAGGGAGATGGTATTCAGTGGTTGTTGTTTTAAGTACTAATGAGATTTATGGCACCATATGTTGACCAGAAAGTAGTTTTACCTGAGTATCACTTAAGTATTCATACCTACTTTGTTTTCTTCACTACTACTTCTGTTTTGTTGTTTGATTAAGGGAAATGTGTATGCATGTAGTATGTTGCACTGGATTCTAAAGTTGCCTGTCCCAACCCTAACATTGGGTGCAGCTGAAAGGGTCTCTATTCACTCATTATCCCCATTACACTACTCACTTAACAAAGTGTTTTTACTTGCTATGCACTTTTATTAGTAATATTTGTTTTTCATTATTGTTATTTCTTTATGCATGTGACGGTTTGGGTGGCATATACTAAAAGCAGAAAATAAGATTGCAATGATTCTTGTGTCTTACAGGTATACTAAAGAATTTTTGCTCAGCAGCCCTTTATCCTCAATTATTATGTCAACTTTATTTCTTTATAGCTTCATGCTACCTCAAAATAAGCTTATGATGACTGACTTTATTAGAAAAACAGTAAACTCTCAGTTTTCAGAACTAGTTTGTTATAAAAATTTGGAAGGTACTTGATTGTGTATTCTCGTCATGATACGAGTAAGCTGATGTGCAATAAAACCATTTCAAACTGTAATTTCATACTGAAACAGTGGAGATGCTTTACAACCACAGCATTACCATACAAATGACAGTTACTGAAAGTAAAGTTTTAGATACTAGAACAGTGCCACTGAAATAGATTGGCCAATGTGAACCTCTGAACCTTCAGATATGTTAAAAAGTATATCAAATCCACCTTTCACATTGGAAATGGATAAAAAGATTATCTCAACCTGTCCATATTTTATAAGGTGATGTTCAGCATACATCTGTGCTAACATTGCTGCTTATTGGATACTGCTTGCAATGATGGGAATACGATAGATATCTACTCTGTATAACTTTGAACGATAGATATCTACTCTGTATAACTTTGAACTTTTAACTTGAAGAAGGAGAACTACAATCATGTTTTTCTCTTTGTGTATGCTGAGAAAAGTGGATGGTAAAGAGACATTCTCCACAAATATTCACACTTATATGGTATATGATAACAGCACATGAAATGTTGCTTAATAAGGATCATCCAGATCTCTTGATTTTCAAGATTTATTTAGCTGTGAGTGTTTCCCAAAATCATGTTCTGGACATCTGATTTTGGGGAAGCAATGAGAAATTAACCCAAGCATTCCAGACATTTAATTGATTAAGAAGTTTCATTTATCTATTGTACATTCTGATGGAAGGAAAGAGTATACATCCAGGTTATCAGATATATGGGTCATAAGAAAGTGCAAATATTGATGAAATTAGAACACCTTCATGATGAACAAAGGAATGAAACATTTAGCAGCTGGTTGCCTACCTCTAAATATTCAACAGCTGGTTGCTTACATGTACACAATCACCAGCTGATTGCCTACATGTAAACAGTGAACAGCTGGTATAAAAACTGCCATCATGGAAGCTGTGCATGACCTTTATAGACTTGATCACCTTGGTGCTCCTCAGTGCCTTCTATGTGAGTCATGGCATCCATCACCTTGGTATTGCTTGCATGGTTCCACTTGCTGCTCTCTCACTAACTTTTGATTGCCTCAGCAACCTGCTAATTATTGTTTTAAGACACATTACCACCACAGTGGAATATGGTTAACAGTGAGCATACAAAACTTCTTTACTGATAATGACGTATATGTAAGTCAGTTTTAGATTATTGACGTGAGTAGTACACAAGTATTATTTGTTGAATTGTGCAGTTTTCCACTGAACAAGATGAGTTTAACATCTTCATTTATTTTTGTATCACTAGGAAGTGTTTGTGTACTGAAATGTTCACTATTCGTAATGTGTTCAATATCAGCAGTCTGTTGACAATCACGTTTGTGTGATGCTCACTGTACATGATATACATCATAACTATATCTTCAAAGTACAAAATAATTTGCAACAAAAGTGTCGTAAAAAATTAATTTTGTCCATAGCTCATTACCAGGAATATTTGGTGAAAGTTATCTATTATATAAAAAAAACTGGTAATTGGGAGTTTACTGTTCATCTCTCTCACACACACTGTTTGTTATTAAAATGCAGTTTTTATCAAAATACTTTGAGGGACATGTACTATTTTATTGAAAGTGATAGATGAAGCATTTTAGGTCAGTTTTATGTTTTGTATAGGAGTAATTTTGTAAGACCCTGAATCATGACACAAGTGGTAAGGAAACCCTCACTTTTACTCATTTTGTGCATGTGCCATCCTTAAATGACCAAGTTTACTAAAAAAACTGCAAAGGGAAAATTGAAAGGCATGTGTATGTTAGGGCTGCCAGTTAATTGTGCAAATTTTGTTCTGCAGTTTGCCATGCATGCTTGTAAAATTCAGCGGATTGGCCAAGTTTTCTGGATGAATGTGGATGTTGTCTGTAAACTTGGATCTTTGGATATGAATTCTCCTAGTCAAAATATGATCCAAGTTGTGTTGTGAACAAGGGCTTAGATAGGTACAAGGTGAAGTTAGGTAAGCCATTTTTACCAGTGCCATTGCAGGATGTTTGAGCTAGGTGTGAGTGCCTCCCTGCTTACTGCATGGGAGGCATTCGCAGCTAGCAGCCTCTCATGTGATCATTTCCTGCACTGGTGCTCATCCATTTAATCATAAGTGACTTTTGTAAGTTTGTGAAAAATTAGCTTTGCTTAGCTATAGACATATGGAAGATGCCACACTGAGGAAGTCACCCTGTCTGTCTCTCTTGGTGCTGGGATATCATGGCATTTGTAATTGAAACAGATGTCTAGTTAGCAAGTCAAGTTGAGAAATTATGTAGTGTCTGTCCTCAGTGAGGTAACAAGGAGCACTGACTGGGAAGGAGCTGAAGCCTGGCATCCATGCCACCAGGGGAAATAGAGCTTTTCCAGCATTACCTCTGTGGTAGGGAGACTTGGCTTCAAGACTCGGCTTCAGTTTAGCTTCAGTGTTGTCAGCATTAGGGGTCATGTGTGTTAATGTTAAGTGATCTCAGTGTGCTGATGTGTTTTTCATATTTTGTAGAGTAAGGCTTCAACTTTGTAAGAAAATCAACCATGTAATTTATAGCTAGAAACCTCACTGTTGACAAGTGGCACCTGCTTGATAGAGGCTCATTCAGACATATTGGTGGATTAGTAAGCCTTTTATTCCATAAATTAATAAAGTAATAAATAATTAATTAAAGTTCATGTTCATAATGCAAGATAAGTACATTCAAGATTTCTCACTTGAGATCAAATTCCATTTGTACAAAAAGAGGCAACACAGATTGAATTGAAATCTTTGACTATTTCCAAACAAGGTAACAGATATTTGAGGAATTTTGTGCCACTTCAACCTTATTTATTTATTTATGTATTTCTTAGTTACACACTTTTTGTCCCTTTCGTGCAAATTTCGTTGTTGTGTGGCAGTGTTTCCCAATAGTTTATTTGAATATAATTAATGTTTTGGTTCAATAAAAGTAATGGTTTCAACCTCTCTGACTTAATTGTCCCATAGGAGTTGCTTTATATCTAAGCAACTACCATAAGATATTTGAGATTTGAAATTTACATCATGATCTTTGCATGAAAAATTTAAAGAGAGAAATTACCTTTTCATTTTATCGACTTGTATATATATACATGCATTATGGATACAAATTGATGATATAAAGTTAAGTTGAGTGTCGTCAAAGCTTCTATCTGGTTGCACACAATTGTACTTGTATGAACAGAGCATTTTCATGCAGAATGCCACTTGATCACAAATTCTGTATGTAGGTTGAATCTGTCTTGTCTTATGAGGAGTTATTCAATTTCATAAATCTGCTCAAAATGACTTGTCAGCCATAACTAATCAAGTCACACCTGAAAGGGACTTATGCACCAAGTTTCGTTTAGTCTTTATTTATGTCACAGCATATGTAAGTTTTAATCCTGGCACAAAATAAAACTTGACATAATGGACAAATTTTAATTTCACACACCATCATGTATGGTAACATTCTACCTAAAAGAAAAGTAAAGACTTTACTGTGAAAGACAAAATCTTAACAAAATAAATATATAAACATATAGTATACAAAAATAAGTAAATGAATGTATGATATATATTATAGATTTATTTACATGTATACTGGCAATTAGTAGACTTTATTTTCACTATGTTTGTTGCTCTTGATCAGGTTCCCCCTCTTACATTATATATATATATATATATATATATATATATATATATATATATATATATATATATATATATATATATATATATGGGTCAAACATGTATTTCTCAGTACATATTTGCAAATGCAAATGCAGTTTGCACTGTGCAACATCTATGGAAATGTTGTCAAAGTACTGCTTCACCTCACATCATAACATAGTGTACAGTGAAGTTGATGTGGTCACTCAGCTACTGAGCACTCAGCGTTCTTGTGTGGCACATCATTGATGTGCTAACTAACAGTCTAAGTCTGCTCTCAGGTTGCCAAAAGACCACGATTAACTGTTTAATAGATATCAGAGTAATTCTCTTTCTCACTGAATTCACATTCACATGTCTGGAAATAGGCCTATATCTTGATATTAAATGTTCAAAATATATCTGATAGGCAATATGTAAATGCAAATCTTAAAAAGGTGTATATTTGCTATTGCAAATGCAAATATAAATATTTGGACCATCTGTAATATATATATATATATATATATATATATATATATATATATATATATATATATATATATATATATATATATATATATAGCTACAAACAAATTGTGTCTGTGTAAAGATATGGTACATTGTACTTTTCTTTATTGGACGGCACCTCAGTTTTACTTGATAAGCTATAATACCAGTGGAGTAAATGGATGAATAGGGAATCTCTAGTAAAACAGGACTATTGGACGAGAGAGAGAGAGAGAGAGAGAGAGAGAGAGCCACGAACAATTGCAAGTGAAGCCTCCTGTAGTGACCACAGTGAGAAAGTGTTCACAAACAGTTGTTGGTGAAGAGTAGACTAGATTCACATGGTAGCAGCTTATGTAGTCCTGAAAAGACATGTACATTTAGCAAAACCAACAAAAATATATGCAATAGTACACAATAAAAATCTGTCTTTCATTTAGAAACATAAATATAAACAACCTGAACACAGAAGTGATCCAGCAAATATTATTCATGACTTTATAACCAATCTGAATAAGAGGCATGGAGATGAGACAGTGTAAGCATAAATCACAGCCAGGCAAATAAGCAACATGTACATAATATTTACATGTTTGTAAGCACAACTATGTCTTACAAATACTTACCTACATTATTTTCTTAAAACGAACTGCTCTATGAATTCCAGTTGATCAGATTCTGTGCGACGGAGTGACTCATACTGCACACGCAGACGCTCCAGCTCTAGTTTTTTCTCTCCTATCAGTGCCTGCACAAGGAAACATATAAGAATGAATAACATATCCAATGTTGTGTGCTAGACCACAAGAATTTTACAGTTTGTGCTTGAAGAAAATCATATAAAATAAACATTTACATAAATTTACGAATAGACACACCAGAAGCTGCTGTTCCTTGGCCTCTCGTTGCTTGCTCATGCTTTTGATTAAGTTTCTGGCACCAATTGCTCTCATTTTCTCTGCTTCAACAGCTTCACTCATTGTGTCAGCAACTTGAATGAAGTGATCTGCCCTTTCATGGAATTCCCTAATTTCTGAAAGAAAGGAAAATTAATTCAGCATGTAAAAGAAACTATAATGGTAATCTTATCAGTTTTTTTTTTTTTTCAAGCACAAAATAGAAAAAAGTATCTTTACCTTAAGTATTGCCAGTTTTTATACAGAAAAGGATGGATGCTGATATACCTAATGAAATAGAACATGAGAGGAAGGAGGAGCTCTTACTGTCTACAAACTCTTTACATTCATCCTTGAGTTCAGCAGTCTGTTGTGCAACCTCCGGCTCCAACACACGGATCTTGTTCAGCTCATCAATGTACAAACCTGCCGCTGCAAGGGACTCGTCTGCCATCCTCCTTCACTGTGAGTATGGTATTAGTCTTTACCTGTGAGAGGACATTGGCCTGTATTCATAAATACTCTACTCTCTCACCACAACTGTTTTAAAAAGTTTTGGAGATATGTGCCATGTTCTCAAGAAAGTTTCTCTTCTTGATAATCTACAAAATTTGTTAATCTGCTACTAGAATCACATAGAATCACACTTAAAATCCTGTATAGCCTTGATAAGATCCATTTAGAGTCATTGATGTGTAGCCATTGCTTCAGGATATGGGTGTTAGCACAATGTTGAACCTGTATATCTTAATAAGATACATTTTGAAGTTGAGGTGCTGAGGGCAGTGTTTCAGAATATGGATGTTAATGTTGAACCAAAAAAAAGCTTTGTCTGCCACTGACCCTTTTTTTTTGCCTAGTATTCTTGTTCCCAATGAAAACCTGATGGATCTGGAGGAAAATCTCTAATTTACTGTCTTATTTGTAATAGCTTTGACACTTATCAAATATGGCACTAAAGTAAAAGAAGGAAGTGTATAGTCTTATGAGTATTTAGAGAATGTTTCTTATGTGTCAGGTATTTGATGGATGTGAAGTGAGTATTGTCTGTAAATGTTGCCCTCTTTGGGGACTTCAGTGTGGGGTATTACCTGAGTAATGTTCATTTCGTGTTCTAAGCATTAAAATACAACCACTGATGCAATCCTGAGTACTTAATGATAGACTGACGCCTTTCTCCATAGTTACCTAATTTTCTGGGTTGCTGGCACTAGAGAGATCAGCTGATTGAACACTAGGCGCTTGCCACCTTGTTGTCACTTGCGGAAAACGCGCCCACTACCATGTAATAGCGCCTTTGGAATGTAAGCAATCAAGTACGTAACTATAGTATGTACAAGTTTTTTTTGCCTTGTTAATATCATTGTATTGAGGTGTGGATCCAATTTGGTCTTTTTCCTTTTATATAATGCTTTTAAATATTGATACCTGTGATACACGGTCATAGATTACAGCAGATTTATAAGAATATTTTTACAGTGATATAAGAACTGTACGAATGACAAAAAAAGCTGCAGTTTTACATTTTAATCATGACATGTTTAATTCCTTGGTGATAAGGACGGGGAGTCAAGGATGAGTACAAGGATGAGGGACTGATGATACACGCTCCTTGACTTACCAGAGGACTGTCATCAAAATCCAGACATGAATGTATATATATATTCCAGTGACGTTTTTCATATTGACGATAGAGAATCCTATCACAAGAAACATGAAAAACGCCTTCAAAACCCCGAGAACCTCCAGCGTAACCAGTCTGAAAGGCTTCGTTTACAGAACCAGAGAATCCTTTTAGCTTCCTTCATCTTTGAGTGAGAGTGATGCAGGATTCCTATATTGTTCCTGAACCAAGACGGAGAGAGGAGTGAGGAGCAGAGGGAGCTGAGGGAGGGCATCCGAGGAGCGCCGAGGGAGGGAGGGAGGGAGGGAAGGAAGCAGGGAGCAAAGCAAGGGAGCAAAGGGGGGCGAGGAGGGAGGAGGCCACAAGATGGTCGCCGGGCAGTGGTGGGGCTGCGTCACCTCCTTCCTCCGAGACCCCAGCCAATATTTTCGGGCAAGTTGCTGTGTTAATCCATCTTGAACATCATCCCCAGCAAGAAATAGCGGTGCATTAGTGTTGTGCACCATTTTGTGGCGTTTGGAGGAAGAAATATGAAGCTGAAGTGGTGATGAAGGAAAAATGCCTGGTGGTCTCCCCGCGAGTGGCGTTGTGTTCATGTTGATAGACACCATTTGTATCTTCTTTTCTCTTTGGTCTGTGGGCTTGTGTGAGTCTGTGCGGGGTGAGAGTGGATAGCTGTGGCTCGTGTGGGTGTGGCTGTGTGGCGTGGCGAAGGCTGGCGCGGGTGTGAGGGAGTGAAATGAGAGGAGGTAGTGGAGGTGGAAATGATCGATCAGAGTAATGGAGGACGGACCATCACAGACACACCTCCGCTGCACTGTCTTCTTACCACCCCACACCACTCCACGGCTGTAATACTTCCCTCTCTAACGCCGACCTGAGCTGGCTGGTGCAGTGTGTGTACTGTGTGAGTAAAGGAAGGGGCATGTGACAAGGGACAAGGCAGGGTAGTGAGTCAGCTCGAAGGCATTTCAACCTTCGCTCATACCAGGCTGAGGTAGAAGGGGTGGCTTGCGGCACTATAGGGTGTGGCACTGCCCGAGTAGTGCCACTAAAGAGTTATGGAATTAACCTTAGATTACTCATTTTCAGCTTCTGACAATTTAATTATGGGTAAAATATGACGCTTTTTCTAGTCATGATCTACACAATGAAGGGATTAGCTGTGAAATTAATTAACTGAATTCCATGCTGAATCTAATGGAATCCTCAGGTGAAAAAAGCTGGTGTTGATTTAGGATATTGTTTTAACGATCTTTGTAGATGTGGGATGGCTCCACTTGTCAAATCCAATGGTGCACGAGACATTAAATGGTATTATTTTTGAAGTGATAATTCATTGATTACTGTGTGATTATCAAGTAAAACTTCACTCTAACTCAGTCTGCAGGGAAACAATCATGCGTTAGTTGAATAAGTACTGCCTTTTTTATGGGGGGAATTGATTGTCAAGAATTATGAACCTTCACTAAACATTATCGTGGTGTTTTTGATGTTATCATTATTATTTTCTTTTCGTGCATGGTGATAGTATGATTGGAACAAGTGTGTGTTGCAGGTGTGTGGCCAGCAGGTGTGGTGTCGTGGTGGCAGGGGTGGAGGAAGTGACCCTGGAGTCAACACGCACAGTGGTGGTGGCGCCACCTTCACCCACCTCAGAGATGTCAGGGGATCACAAAAAGGTGAGTACTGCTACCCATTCATCCATTCACTCATTCTTTCCTCCTTCTGTCAATCCACTTATCCTTCCATCCACTCAATTGTTATATATATATATATATATATATATATATATATATATATATATATATATATATATATATATATATATATCCACTCAATCATTATCTATCTATCCACTCAATCGTCCACCCATTTACCCATTTATCTATTCATTCATCTATCCTCCCTCCCTCCCTTCCTTCCTTCCTTCCTTCCTTCCTTTCTCTCTCTTTCTTTCTTTCTTTCAACTATGTACTTATTCACTCATCCACCCACACACCCATCATTTATATTATATAGTACATCTGTTTAAGTTATCCATCCATCCACTATCTATTATACATTTGTGTATTTATCTATCCTGTTATCCATTCATCTAATCCATCCAACCATCCATTTATCCATCAATATATCCATTGGTCTATACATTCAGCCATCCACCCACCTACTTCTCAACTGTTCCATCCATCCATCAATAATATGTATCTACCCTCTCATCTATCCATCTATCCATGTATCATATGCATACTCTCTCTTCCATCCATCTATACATATTCACTCACCCATCAACCTGTCTACTCTTCCATTCATCAATGAGACCTGTTTCTCAAATGTTTGCAAAGCTTTGAGAGTGTAGGACAAGATACATCCTTGGCATGGTCTGGCACAGTGACATCATTGCCTTCTTTGTAGATAAAATAATAATTTTCATTCACTATATGGATATATCTTATATAAGAAACCATTAGTCATGTACAAGTTAATTAAGATGATTTTTCTTTAATGTAATGGTTTTTATTTTCAGGTGATCAAGGGGAGTCCTTCACAGTATGTGAAACTGAATGTTGGTGGCTCCCTCCACTATACCACAATTGGCACCCTCACCAAGCATGACAACATGCTCAGGGCCATGTTTTCTGGCCGCATGGAGGTCTTAACGGACTCTGAGGGTGAGACAACATAATTCTTTGATTAATTTAGGTTGTTGAGCAAATTAAAATAAAAGGTTTATGATGTGGAATAAATAAAAGGACATTTGTAAGTAAAAAAGCCTGATGACATGTCTGCTGTGAATAATGCCCCTGAAATACTTGAAAGATCATATTATGTTGCATAGAATTGACAGCTATTGTATCTTTGGTCAGGGTGGATCCTGATTGATCGCTGTGGGAAACATTTTGGCACCATCCTTAACTACCTGCGTGACGAGTGGATACCCATCCCTGAGAACCAGCGAGAGTTGCAGGTCTGAGCATCAACCTTATACAGCTTGCTTGATTGTGAAGTTAACACAAAATAATTATATCCTTAGTATTTTTTATGTAGGAGTGACTGATAGAAGTCTTCTTGAGTTCCTAACTTTGCTTTGCTTATGCTTATAAGAATATCAGAAAATGAGAGGAGTTGTAAGAAGCCATCAGACCTGCATGTGGCAGGCCCTTTACCCACAAACCTTTTGTGTATAGTGCATTCAGTAACTGCACTTTCAGGCTGATTTACACATCTCAGACCTATGGTGTGTTTGTGTTTTTGTTTCATGTTTTGATTTGCACTTGCTGGGTTTGTCTTGTTAAGCAGTGCATCCACTCTCACAGGAGCTTCTAGCTGAGGCGAGGTACTATTGCATGAGTGACCTGGTGGAGGTGTGTGAAGGGGCAGTAAGACAACGCGAACCTGAGAAGGACCCAGTGTGTCGTGTGCCACTCATCACCTCGCAGAGGGAGGAACAGATGCTCATTCAGTCCACCAGTAAACCTGTGGTGAAGCTGCTGGTGAATAGACACAACAATAAGTACTCTTACACAAGGTGTGTGAACATTGTGTGTATATTTGTCTGTATTATTTAGCCTTTACTAATTTCTCATCTTTTTAGATGTTTGAACCTTTTCTTTTATGTACTTGTGCATGAAAACAATCAATTACTGATACATAATGTAAAAAAAAACTTATTTGTGGTACATTCAGAAACTGTACTTGTAGTCTCCATAGTGGAGATAGCTATTATGTTCACTCCAGTGAATGTTCTCAGACATCAGATTACACAAGCAAAAATAACTACAGGTGTAATATTTTCTATCTGCATCAAGCTATTTCCTTTGCTATTATTGCAGCACCTCAGATGACAACTTGCTGAAGAACATTGAGCTATTTGACCGTCTGTCGTTGAGGTTCAGCCGGAGAGTTCTGTTTATCAAAGATGTAATCGGCTCCAATGAGATATGTTTGTGGGCATTCTATGGGCATGGCAAGAAACTGGCTGAGGTTTGCTGCACTTCCATAGTCTATGCTACTGACAGAAAACATACAAAGGTAAAGTAGACATTTCCATGCCTTACTACACTTTGAAATGTCCCTGATGATGTGGTAGAATGGCATGCTAGTTAATAATTGTAATGAATGTGAATGGATCAAGAACACATGAAGGGGAAGGTGACTTGATAGGAATCAGGTGGACAGTGGCTACATCATGGAGTCCATGCAGAGAAACTGTTGTTGCTGCCATTTTGGTCTGGGCGTCTCCGACGAGTCTTCAGTTGGGTTGTATATCTATCAACCTGCCTGCTGACCCGTGGTGGAGGCCCAGACCTCCCACTCCAGACAAATATGCATCCACTTCCCTGCAGCTGCAACCATTGGGATAACAGGAGATATATTGATAGTCTTGCATTGGCTGAAGAGAGGATAAGTCCAGTAACTTTAGCTTTGAATGAATTAAAAAAAACTTATGAGTAGTGCCATTCTTGTAAGTGTAAACAAATTGGTATTATCACAAACAACTTTATTCTTGTTTCGAAGAGATTAAAGTTGCTGATCTTTAGAGATGTTTTTAAATTTATAAGAATATGAATGTGTGTGGTGCTTTGAGCCACCCTATATGTGATTGCCAGTTTGATATACAGATAAAGTGCAAAAAACAAGATTTATCTTTTTCTAATATATTTCATCATACCACAGGTTGAATTTCCTGAAGCAAGAATATATGAAGAGACCCTCAATGTATTACTGTATGAAAATCGAACAGGCCCTGATGCGGAATTGATGCAAGCAACCTCCACTAGAGGAGCAGTGGCACCTGTTGTCTGCACCTCTGACGATGAAGAAGAACGGCGGGGAGGTGCATGCTCTCAGTCTGGCCTTGGGCGGTTACGTTCTAACAAGAACAACTAGAATGTTACATGACAGTCAGTCAGGGAGTGAAGGTGGAATCACCGCATCACATTTGGATCTGTTTTTAAGAGACAAGTCGAGGTCTGTCTTATCTCCAGGGGCCTTGCTCAAGCCAATTTCCTAGAAGTTGCCTATGATTAAGAGAACTTATTCAGCTGACAGGATTTGTATTTGGCTGTGGAAGCTCTTTGACAATAATTGTCATAAGTTGTAGTGTATGAGCTCACCTTGTTGTTGTTCATGAGTCTCTGCCCCTGAGGCCTGTGAATGGATGCCAAGTGATAGTGACCTGGCTTGTTTTCTCCAGAACAGACATTGGGAACACCAACTAATTGGTGTTTTGACTGTGATTCCCACACTATGGATGAACTTGATGGCATTGTCTTGCTCCACCTTCAGTTACTAAGGTTACTGTTATGCAGAGATAATTTTGTTTGCTAGGTGCTTTTTATTATGTTTTATATACATCCCTTTATTTTTATTTATTTTTTCATCATAGGGGGAAATGGCCATGGCTGTTGATGGGCTCTGCTTGGCTGCTTCCTCTCAGCATTTCCTTTTGAGCTATGAACATTTGTTGATGTTCTTGGCCTATAGAGGGTCTAGTGAGGGACTTGCCTGATTATTTTCCAAGAAGCACTTCTGTGATGAATGTAATTTAAAATATATTCAGGGAAATTGCATCGTCAAGAGTTTGTGCATGATACTAATGATGACTGAAGAATTGATGTTACCTAAACAACCCCAGTAATGCTGCCATACTGGGAATTGTTGTATGTGTAGGCTGCGTATTGTAGATATAAAACATTCATTGTTACTTCCAGATACTGTCCTCAGTTTTGTCATTGGCCTGTCAAAGGGGCCTGACCATCATAGGGCTTTATTTTCTTGAAAGATCAATTTTGTGAAAGGTGCATCATGATTATCATTATTTGTATGAGAGTTTTTTAGTATGAATGTTTGGTTTGTGAGGCAGTTTTTTTATACGAGAAAGATGTTATGAACACTCAACTTGATGATGGAATACTTTCTAGGAGTCTTCAGTTCAGGTGCGGGGCATTAGGGTAGGCACGCTAGCAGATTTTGTAGAATATATTTATTTACCTACTTTAAAAAAAAAAAGTGTTAGTCATTGCTTCAGGAAAGTATCAATGGGATGGCACATGCCACCTACCATTCCATCACCATCAACTTTTGTTCACAACCTGCCATTCTCCTGACTGCCTCTTTCCCTTTCCTACCTGGCCTTACATTTTTTCTTCCATGTCTGTGGACTCATTCCCCTCTGCAGTTAATTCTTGCATCTCTCTCTGCTGCACAGATACTTCCCCAAAACAAGCTGTACCTCACCAGTTGAAAAGAAATTATACATATAGTGAGATAGTTCACATCATACAATATTGTGTAAATAGTAATCTCATTAGACTTGTTAGGTTCATGGGGAAAAGTTCATAGTAAGATTGATTCCTGAGCATTTAGTATGGTACTGAAAAAAATCTCTGCATTCAGAGTATCTTCCTGGGTTGAGCAACTGACTTGGTGTGTATGCATGTGACTGAAGCAGGATTATAACTAGGACCAGATCCATGGATACTGCTCACTGGTTTGTTGACTCACTGTACTGGTCATTGTTGAAGCGATAACAAATTCTATAGGAGGAATTCTGTATTGTAGCTTCATTGTCCAGTGGTGTAGTTATGAGGAAGGCTTCATTATACAAGGTAGTTGTGTTGTCATGTGGGTGAGTTCTGTGATGTGATTGGTGGAAGCATGACAAGACATCAGGTAGTGGTGGAGAGCAGGTGGGCTCACTATTTGTATTAATGATGATAATCAGTGAAGCCATTGGCCACTTGTTATTGTCAGCACTGGCTACACACACACACACACACACATAAGGAGGTAGTTCCTATGGTTGCAAAAAGGGAAGCTGTGTTGCCCAATAGTATTAATCAGGCTCTATGACCCTATTTTGCAAGACTACTTATACATGACCATTCCAAAAGACCTGTGTATCATATAGTTTTAATCCTGCTACATTACCTGATGTTCTTGATTGCCCATGACAGAGGGATGCTGCCAGTCATAGTTGCTACTCTTGTAACTGGTCCTAGGTCTAACTGTGACTGCGGAGGTGCTTATAAAAGCCATTGTTTGTGTTCATTAATATTTATGGCATTGGCACCATACGAACAATGTTACATGCAAACTCTATAGGAGCTGGGAAATGTGTCATGTTTATAATAACTTTACTGTCTCACTATACAAATTTGCATAGGGAAACTACTCTCCTCTGAGGGAACCAATGTTGTTTTTTCCAAAGTACTTAGTAGATTATCAGAAAATACCTTCAGATGCCAAAGTGTATACTCCTCTCTTTCAGCTAAAACTTACAATTGGAGTTTGTACATTTTTATTATTATTTGTTACTTGAGGCTAATTGGTTGTCTCTGAGCAAGAGTGTGTTCAAACTCTCCTTATTTGTTCCTGTGAGTAAGATTACTTCTTTTCACAAATTTGTTCCATACTTAGTTGACCTCCCTCACTAAGGAGGTATCTCTCTCCCTCTCTCTTTCTCATTCATATGGATGGTGGGATGTTACTACTGTGTTAGTGGTCAGAAATTCTGGAGCTCTAACAACCAGTTAGCCTTTGTGTTAAGTTAGGTGACCTCCACTTGTAAGATTTGAATGAAGAGAGCATATAACTTAGCTTGTAATGTAACTTGATCACTCATGTTACCCTGACAAGGTAGCTGTTGGATCTGAGACTTTGTCCATGAAGTGTTCTTGTTTAAGGGCTAGTCTTGTTTTTTATATAATGTGATACAAATAAATATTTACAAGATAATGTGATATAAATAAATATTTACATAATATAGATTATTTTATATCACGTGAAATACAGAGTAAGGGGGATATGTTTTGCTGAATGAGTCAAATAAGAATAAGAAGTAAATCTTTGTGAATGAAAAGGTATTAAAATGGTCTAAGGAAAAAAGATGTGATAGTGCCTGTATATATATAATAACTTCACCACTTAACAGAGACATGAAGTACTACATGTGAACCTTCATCTATGGTGTAATTAGGCACAAATGTTAAAGACTAAAATAATTCTGCAGTCAATAAGAACTTAAAAATAAAATAAATAAATAAACAATAATAAAAAGAAAGGAAAAAACTAAGCAGATTTTGGAGAACAGTCTTCAACTTGAAAACTATTTCACCATTACTGGGATTGCAGAATATCCACCACAAAATTGACAGTGATAAGTTCTTCAACCTCTTGCCATTCTAGCTTTGTACAGATTTGTTGAAATATCAGGCAAACAATGCAGTCCACTTTTACTTGCTAAAGTATGCTGCCATTGGGTCATCTGCCCTTATTCTTCTTATCTGGAAAGCCTCAATCTCTTCTTCTGTTGGGGCCTGTGCATTGTACATTGAATTGTATTTCCTCTGTCTTTCATCAACCTTCATTAGAGCATCAGCAGCATCCTCTTCCATCTTGGCTCGAATCAAAGCCTCCCGCAGTTTCTTCTTGCGTTTTTCTTCCTTTTCTTCTTCATTTTCTGATTCACTACTTGATGAGCTACTACTGCTACTGCTCTCAGCCTTCTTTTTCTTCTTTCTGTTCTTCTTCTTCTTTTTCTTCTGTTTCTTCTCTCTATGCATTTCTAACAAGGTCTTTTCCTTGTCCTCCTCCTCTTCTTCTTTTTCTCCCTCTTCCTTCACTTCACCTTCTGGCTGCACTGTGGCCATACTAGGTAGTGGAGCTCCACTATTAGCTGCTTTACCAGCTTCCCCTGTGCAGTAAGAATTCTTTACAAAGGAGTGGCAACAACTGTAACCCCAGCAACCATCACGCCAATAGCTTCCCCACACACTTGAGTGGTTTCCATGGTACACATCTTCTTCATATTTGGAACGTACAGTCTGTTTCTCAGCGCCCTTGATAACCTTGCCATGACGTGAGTATTCTACATAATTCTCTGTCTGAGCCAAAAGCAGTTCAACAGGAGGAGTGTCTAGATGTTCTTTTCCACCATACTTCTCAAGGAGATCATCAGAAACCTTCTTTTTGAACTCATCCTTTTTCTCAACAAACTGTTTCTGCAACAACTCGAGCTTCGTGGGTTCAGCTTGAAGACTCACGTCGACACCCTTTTCATAAGCATCCCAGGCAAACAGCTGTGCTTTGGCTTGGGTCACTGTATCACCAGTAAAACGTACAAAATTCTCCCCGGCAAAATCATATTCATCCTCTTTCCTTCCTTTGTATGGGTTGTCTCTCATGGAACGTGTCTTGGGGTCATAGTAGGCAGAGTTAGGATCCAAATTCCGCAAGTATTTCGCAGTGTCCTCACGAATCCTAAGGTTACGAACAGTGATTCTCTGCTTGCTGTCCACTTTGGTGCCTGGCATGTCAACACTCTCTGCATACTTGTCCTCATCTTCATCATCATCATCTGGCTCATCACCATTCATTTCCTCACCATCTTTCAGCTTCTTAGCCTTAATCTGTCGCTTGTAATCCTCCACCTTCTTATGCTCTTCCACTACTGCGGTGTATTCCTGCGGGTCAAAGCCATTCCACCTGTCCCGCTTGCCATCAAAGTCCAACTTGAGGGTTGGCAGGGATAGATCGTCTGGGGCAATGTTCAGTGCATTGTACCTGGCCCCAACCTTGCGTGGTCTTTCCATACACTCCTTCTTCTTGTGGCCCATTCCTCCACAGTTCTCACAGGCACCTTTGCGATACCGAGTGGACAGTTCGCCCCGTTGTCCACGGATGTAGTGCTCATTCAGGTGTGTGATATCACTCTGCTTCTCTGGCTGGGGACGCTGATGTTTGAGAGTGGGACCCTGTGATCCAAAGTACCATGGTGCTGTGGAAATGTATTGTGGGATGTGGGGATTGATGTCCTTACCCTCCTCATCTACAGCAGCAGGCACTGTGCCAGCCTTTCTGGCTTCCTCCAGTTCCTTGGCCTTCTTCCATTCTTCTCGTGTCTTTTTCTTCGGCTCGTCACCCTCCGCTTCCTCATGTTTGGACCGCAAGATGGACGACAGTGGGACACTTGGGGTGCTCATCTTGCTGGCATTCTGTGTGTGTGAAAATAGATCAGCTTATGTTAGTCTGCTTAAAGGGGCAGTGGTGACATTTTTGGAACATTATATAATTCATATAAATATAATTAATGTGTGACCTTGTCAATTTTACATTCTTAGTGTGCTTTTGATAAATGGGTATACTCCCATATTCTTGATAAGCACATACACACATACACATACAGTATATATGAATACGGTATATATAAGCTTTGAGGTGTTAATGTGCATTGTAAAATTGTATAACTCTTAGGATGGGCAGCCCAAAGACTGGCTACACCACTGTAAAGGGGAGTTCAGGGGTGGCAAAGCCTCATAATAATGTGAGGCTGGATTAATGTCTTTGAAAGTGGTAGATCCAAGGGGAATTAGAAAACAGAATGAATTGTGTTAAACTGCTGTTCTACTAATGATGATACCCAGGCAGGGGATACAGCGGGCCAGATAAACGACTTGAAAAGGTTAGTGTGGCATAGCAATGGTATGGAAGGACAGTTATGCCGTGTTAGCTATTGTATAGGAACAGATCCAGCGTCTGTAAAGTTATACGACGTTTAGAGGATGATTCCATTCACTCTTCGTTCTTCCTTCACTATTATATTTGCCTTCTTTCATTAAACTTCCTAAATAAATGATCTACTATCTTCATTTCTACGATTGCAGATGACTCACTATATCAGCAGCGAGGTAAGGCGTCACAGGGCAGACCTTCAAACTCCAGCAGCCTCTTGTTGTTCAGCAGGTCCTTCCTTCTCCGTCAGTGTTTTGATGGTGACGTCACAGGATCTAACCACCACCACCACCACCACCACCACCAGTCGATGTTAATATTTTGTACTTATTATGACTATCTTTAAAGCTTTCCTGTAAAATTTGATTCTAGTGATAGGAAATCTAGGTAAGGAAAATGTATTGAAAAACGTGAGCTGACCTGCGCCCCTCGCCCTTCGCCCCTCACCTGCTGACGCCCATGCCCTCAGACCCAGCAGACTCACCGCCTTCCCATCACTAACCATGTAAGTCCATATAAGTGACAATTAAACAGTATAACCTTAGTAAGTTGTAAAATCTCTGAGTGTACGTAATACTTTATATTCACAGTGCCTTCAATCGATTGATAAAATTAAGGACGGCGAAAACTGTATATACATTTCTTTCATCACTTCTAACATGTATTCCTCTAATATATTCACAAATAAAAACGGTGAAATGAATACAACTCGTAATGTAACAATGAAAATAAACTGAGGAACAGAAATAGTTTAGCCCATGACTCCCTCACCATGGCACCCACAGCAGCAGCAGCAGCAGCAGTAGGAACCTCAAGGAAAATGGCTACGCTGGCTCGAACACTCCACCTAGTAAGCCGCGTCAGGCCCTCCACGGTGCTGTCCATCGTGCCCCGAGCAGCTGCTGTGAGATGCCTGCACACCACGAGTCTTCAGGAGCACAGCGGAGTGAGCAGAGTGGTGCAGCCGGCCATAGATAAGGTGTGTTGGGGCAGCCTGGGATGTGCCGGCATGTTTACATCGGCGATCAGCTGATGACATGCTGCCCGCCATCCTCTCCCACGACCCGAGGTGTCTCCCAGGGGCGTGCGGAGGGTGATGTGGTGGGCGTTATGGTGTGTCTGCGTGTGGGAGGGCGTGGTATGGTGTGGCAGTGGTGGTGGTGGTGGAATAGGTATGTGGGGGTGCAGGGCCTGAGTGGGTTGAACTTTATCGCCGGTGGATGAGGGGTAGCTGCTCCTGACCGACCTGTCTTCATTCTATGGATATGGAGAGGGTACATACCTTTCTTTTCAGTGGGTGATCGGCTTTTGGTCAGGTTAGGCTGGGCTTGGTTAGGTTAGGTTAGTGTTAGTTAAACTAAAATTTACATAGAACAATATGATCAATACTTGAATGTGAAGACGAAAAATGAAAGTATTACTGGAAAATCCTCCCATCTCACTGATTCAAAAGAAGAGTGTACCACTGGGAAGCAGACATTTTTGTGAAGACAGTTGTCTTCTATACTTTCCCTTGTAAATTACTTATTTAGTATTAATGCCGTGGTACACTTGTCTTCTATACTTTCCCTTGTAAATTACTTATTTAGTATTAATGCCGTGGTACAGTGGAACTGCTTGTGCTTTGGGGGCCTTGGGATCCCTGAGCGCATAGGTTCGAATACTGACTACGGTCTGAGTGGAAATTGGGCGTCCACTCGGGGTAACGGCCCTCTAGTGGGTGGGTTTTCATATAGGAGGCCTCCATTAGGTGGTCTCCTTTAGCCCATAAATTCCCATGAAAATGCCCACTTTGTATAGATAAAAAAAAAAAAAAAAAAAAAAAAAAAAATTGTGCAGAACACAAAAATCCCTGTATTAAGTTGGGTTGGGTGTTAACTTAGATTATGTTTAGTTAGAATGCATTAATGATTTTATTTGCATATTACATGTAAATCTCTGGATTGTGAAAAAAAATTCCAAAATTTAGGGATTTTTTCTGACAGTCAGGAGTGCTAGATAGGATAGATAATCCCTTCATACGTATGGTGATGATATGAGTGTGTGTGTTGCAGACATCATGGTGTAGCAGCAGTGTTCGTGACTACAGCAGCAAGCCTCCTCTCACCCTCGACCTCATCCAGCAGAGAGTCCTGCTAGTACTGAAGCTCTATGACAAGATTAACCCTGAGAAAGTAAGCAACTCCCTTTAAAGTTTTAGGAAAAAATTAATTGTATATTCATTAACTTGAACTTTAATGAATAGCATGTCTCTATAACATTTCAGAATTGCAAATTAATAATCTTAAATTGGATAGCATGTAAATAATGTATCAAGGTCTATAATTTTTCTTATAGTTTCTGTTATGTAAAGACTAGACTAAGCTAATGTCAAAAACTTGCCCTCAGCTGTCAGTGGAGTCACACTTCATGCAGGACCTTGGGTTGGATTCCCTAGATCACGTGGAAGTCATCATGGCCATGGAGGATGAGTTTGGTATGTGTCTGGCAGATATTGATATGCATGCCAAGGCTGTCTTAAAAACCAATGGTAGCCAAGACAAGCCACACAACTCTCACATTAACATTCATATATGCTACAACTTCAATCCCTTGACTTGTGACAGAAGAGATAATACTCCTGTCATCTTGGGATCACTTGAACAGCTTGGACTGTTAAGTTAGGAGTTAAGAGCATGGAGGAAAGGAAGCTGTAAGAAGCCAACGCAAGGCTGAAATGTGCCTAACGTCATTCTTAATTTGCCTTGTCTTCTGAAATTCCTAATGACTCAGCATTTCACTATACTTGATTTTGAAATCTTGAGAGATGTAAGCCATAGAAGGTGTCTAGGTTTCTGTTTAGAGTGACAGTTGAACCTCTACTTATCCAGAAGAAAACCCTGAAACTTAGAATGTTTTTTGTATGAGTTTCCCCAATCCTAAACATGGCATATGACCCTGGAAGCTCAGGCCTGCCAGTACCTCTATATTACTTCACTTGCCATCAGTCCTGACACCCTCACACACAGTCTCACTATGGATCCTTCTGCCTCAAGCTTGTCATATGGCCAGTTTCACAGCCAGTATAAGGCAGTAATATACAACTTGGGGAAGTGCTTCTTGGGAGAATGCACCAGATCAACTGTAAAAAAGCGTGCACACAAAAGTGGTTAGATGAGAGTGTAGGAACTATTGTATGTATTGAGTATATCAGGAAATGATTTGTAAGAATAGAGAGGACATCAGGGAAAAGTGATGGCACATTATGAGACAAACATGAATACTCTTGCTTATAGTAACCCTTTATTTTCTATTCACAGGCTTTGAAATCCCTGATGCTGATGCAGAGAAGCTCCTCCGGCCAGCTGACATCATCCGGTACGTGGCAGACAAGGAGGACATCTACGACTGAGGTGCCCCTGGGGATGCAAGGGACAGGTACTCAAGATTGGAGTGGGAACAGTGAGAAAAGTCACCTGCCATAGAAATCATCTGCACTAAAACACAAGCAGCTTTTACCCTGTTAAGCTTCCTTGAGCTGAACCTGTGGAGGAACAACTGGGACCTTCAAGCATCCTGGTGGAAAGTCTTGGGATGTGCAAGTGTTGTAAATATTTAGTGACCAAAGGGAGGCCACGTGCACATTGTGGGGAACGGTGCAGATTTTCATTAAATTTACCACACTTTTGTGATTTCCAGAGTCAGCAACAATGAAAATTTATAGGGTGATAAGTTGAAATGTTTTGTTGATCCAGGACCTCAGTTTTTTTCTTATGTATAACTATTTAATAGTGTAATGTGTACAGATGCCTAATAAAAGTTAAATGTTGCTTATGGGTTCTTTTTCTCTGATTGATGCTTATCATAATTATTTTTCAGGAAGAAAGTCCTCTAGCTTCATATATGGTGTCATTTACAGTGACATGAAGTGGTGCATGTGTTGCTGTGCCTTAATGAAAATTAAGATAAACCTTGGAGGATCGTGGCAGTTAGAGATAAAAACTTTATAATTTTTTTTCCAAGCTTTGCTTTGATGAAGAACATGAATTTTCCCCCACAATTAAAAAGAAAAAATAGAATGGCTGTAATTAGCTAATATAATGACTGGACTTCGGCAAAGGTAATCACCAGAGAGAAAGGAGGAATTACAAGAGCTGGTGTTACAAATGCAAAAACTGCACCACCGGTGAAACCAGAAAGGAAAGTGTAAAACGGAAGAAAGAAAAGATAATAGAATTGTATCGCTGACTTGCGTAATGCGCGCGCACAAGAAGCTAAAAAAAAATCGAGCTTGGCAGATAAGGGAAAATATAAGAAAGAACAATAAGCAAGAAGAAAATGCAGATACCTACAAAGCAAATCATTATGAAACAAATAATAATTGTAAAAGGAGTCCCGTTGTAAAGACCACCAATGCCCATCGCCCATCAGCTCAGTCACCACCACCACCAGCGTGAGTAACACCAACCAACCACACATGTGTTCAGTGCACAGGGAGAAAGGCAAACACATTACTGGCAGCGTCGAACGTCAGGCATCACTTGGCAAAAGGTACGTAACTAACATGACCTCTCACTAAGACGTCTTTCTACCTCTCACTCACATGCTGTCATTTACAATCACACTCACGAGTCACGACCTCTCATTCAGAACCCCCCCCCCCCCCAATCTCTCTCTCTCTCTCTCTCTCTCTCTCTCTCTCTCTCTCTCTCTCTCTCTCTCTCTCTCTCTCTCTCTCTCGTACATTAAATCCCGGTGCATTAGATAGGAGGTACGAATTTTATCAGACAACTTAGCATATTGGGAACACAATCACCGTAATTTTTCACAGATTTGTTTCTCGGTTCCCCTTTCATCTGATTTTCATGTATGTTTTTTTCTTCTTTTTTTGTATTCTTTTCATCTCATTTTTCGTTTTCCTTTCTTTCCATCTCGTCTGTTCTGTAACTGACTTATTTCATTTAGGTAGTTCATCCTTGATTGATACCTATTCTTTCTTTTTTTCCTTTCTATTTCTTCTGATTTCCTCATCCTTATGTTCATGGTTAGCTGAGTTAAGCAAGTTTTCAGAATGAAGTTATAATTATGTTATTACTCTACGTTTTATGCTTACTACATTCCTCTTTTTAACGTATGTCTATTATGATAACTATACTTTGTTCTTTTCATTTCTGTTTCTTCTGATTTTCTCATGCTATGTTTATGATTAGCTGAGTTTAGCAAGTTTTTAGAATGAAGTTATATATACTACACTACGTTCTATGCTTGCTACATTCCTCTCTCTCTCTCTCTCTCTCTCTCTCTCTCTCTCTCTCTCTCTCTCTCTCTCTCTCTCTCTCTCTCTCTTTTAACGTAGCTATTGTAGCCTACTCATTGCATTGTTCCTCCTTCATTGGTCTATATTCAGAAACGCTTTGCTCTCTCACCACTACTATTTTCCAAGGCCACACACATGATCAGCGAATTTTCAAGTGTTTCTCTAGTTAATAAATGTAGAAATCTTGTCACTGCTTCTCTCCTAGAATCTCCCCCCTCCCCCCCCCCAAAAAAAAAAAAACCCTTAAAAACTCGTGTTAAGTGAAATTAAAATAGTGGAAAGACGAGCCAATATTGTTAGATCTATTTAGCAGTTTTTGAGTGATAATTAATGCGTTTCATAATACGACATACTTCGCTAGCTAGTTTCCTGCTTCCTCTTTACTTTATTGAGTGGTTCGTTTCCTTGCCCATTAGTTGCTTCACTATACGCGGCAGTAGAGAATTAATCTATCCGTGGCAGCACACTGATGTAATGCAGTAGGTTTGCTGGTGTCGTGATACTGTTTGAAGAGAATGAAGCAGCTGCCTTACGTACAGTATGAAGCAGATTGTTATGATCAGTTAATTTTGATGAGATCTTTGTACCCAGACGCTTGTTTACAGATCAGGTGATGATAATAGGCTTGTTGTGCTCTTTTTAATGTAAGGGATAGCGGTCAAGAGTTCATTTCAGAAAGAAGGAAATACAGAAGCAGCAAGGAGTTCCAGAGTTTACCAGAAAAGGAATTAGTGATTGAGAATATTTGTTAGCTCTTAAGTAAGAGAAGTAGACAGTAGGGGTGAAAGTAGAAAGTCTTGTGCAGTTAGGCTGCGGGAGGAAATGGGATGCAGAAAGTTTTATAGCAAGATCAGAAGAGCGGTTAGCGTGAAAATTTCGATGCAAGATTGCAAGAGATGCAACATTGCGGTGACACACACACACACACACACACACACACACACACACTGTCTCGTTGGTCAGTGGAAAGGGGCCGGGTCTGTGTTGGCCACTGTGTCTGGCATAGGTTCGAACGCCACTAGTGGCTGGTCAATTCTGGGATTTTTCGGTATGAGTGGAACCCTAAATCCATGTGTAATATACTCCATGCTACATGTAGAGATAAGGGACTTGTACAGAGTTTGAAGTTAGTAGGAAACTTGTGGAGACAACTAAGACCTTACTTCATAGAAGCTGTTTTAGCTAGATATATGTGAAGTTTTTAGTTTAGATTACCAATAAATGACAATCTAAGGATATTCGGTGTAGAAGAGGGGACAGTTGAGTGTTACTGAAGAGGAGATGGTTGTTGGAAGATTATTTCGAGTTGATAGAAAGAAGAATTGTTTTCAACCAATCTTGTGATTGCTATGTGAGTGAATAGTAAATTCTGGTGTACGGTATACATGTAGATAATGTTCGAGGGATAAATCTTTGCATTGACTCCCGTTGTTCGACTTCTTGACTGATTGTTTTACTTTGTTGTTGTCTGTAGTCTCGTGGTTCATTATTTTCATATATTTGTGTTATTGTTATTGTTTTTTGTCATTGCTGTTGCTGCTGATATTGCTTATACCATTTTTCCACACTGCCATGAGACATTTCTTTTGTTCAGAGTACATAACGAGAATTATCTACCGGCTTTGGGATTGTCGTGAGGATCAGACAAGAGTAAATCCTTAACATTTATTAACAGGTTATGTATACATAACAAGAAACAGAAACAAAAAAGATGAGGTAAACTGCTGAACATATATACAGGGGAAACTATGTTAACCAGCGCGCGGTAAACAAGAAGTAATGGTCATGGTAACACTTAATGATAACAATAACAAGGTCTGTGGAATGGCTGCGTGAGGTACCCCGTCCACACACCTATGCCTCCACTCTGGCCGGAGGGAGGGAGGTGGAGGAGGGTGAAGGAGGAGGGAGACGACTGGCGGGAAGGGGGGGAGACAGGCAGCTTATAGAGTCGACCATATGTAAGGTACCTGACGAAACCTTACATTTAGTAGCCGTGGTCATCATAATCATAGTCATCATAGCCGCCACCGTAGTCGTCATCGTATCCACCACCGTATCCGCCGCCGCCGCCGCCCTTGCCCTTTCCACCTCCTTTGCCCTTTCCGCCGCCGAAGAGACCGCCGAAGAAGCCTCCGCCCTTACCCTTGCCCTTGCCACCTTCGTCAGGAATGGGAATCTTGTGCACCCAGACGGGCTGATAGGTCACCTTTGGCACATCCACCAGCTTCCACTCCTTGACGTGATGCACCACTGGCTTCTGGATGAGGAAGGGAGCTGGGGCAGTGTGGATCTTGATGGGCTCCTTCACGTACACTGGCCGGTGCTCCGTCACTTCCTTGTGCACCACCACGGGCTTCGTCACGGTGTACGGCTCGTATTTCACTACTGTTCTGTGGCCAACGAAGGTGTGTCCGTAGCCGCCGCCGCCGCCGCCACCGCCCTTGCCTTTGCCTTTACCGCCGCCGCCGCCGCCGTAGCCGCCGCCGCCGCCACCCTTGAATCCGGGGTCAGCCTTCGCCGCCGACACGAGCATAAGCGCCACGAGCACCGCTGATAACGCCACCTGTACAGAGGAAGCACGTCTTATTAGGAGAGAGAGAGAGAGAGAGAGAGAGAGAGAGAGAGAGAGAGAGAGAGAGAGAGAGAGAGAGAGAGAGAGGAAAATGGAAAGGAAACAATTACTTTCACTGACTTTCACAACATGACGCTGCACGAACAAGCAACAGGTCATGCACGGTGGACCCCCCTCCCCCTCCCCTCCTCTCCCCACCCTGCTCCCCATGACCTCTTGGAACTACTCGCCCCCCCAACCCCCCCCAACCACCACCACCACTCTCCTATTCACCACCACCACCATCACCACCACAACCGCCACAGCTTAAAAAAAACGAAGACGTAAAGAGAAATCCGACAAAAATATCCAATGACTCATGAAAATAAGCTTAATTTTCTAATATAATAAAAAAGTGAAACAGAGAGAGAGAGAGAGAGAGAGAGAGAGAGAGAGAGAGAGAGAGAGAGAGAGAGAGAGAACTAACAAAATAATATAGGAAGAGAAGAAAGAGAATAGTATTATGGAAAAGAGAAAGGAGGAGAGCATTATTTGAAAGGAAAGGGAGGAAGGAAGGAAGTGAATACAAAAGGAGAGAGGAAGAAGGAAATGATAGAGATAATAGAGAAGGGAAGAAAGAGAAGAGTATCATGGAAGGGAGGAAGGAGAGAATACAGGGAAGGGAAGGGAGGGGGAGTATGTAGGAAAGGGAGGAAGGAGGAGGGTGGGGTGTAAGTAATGAGGGGCTGAGTCATTGAAGGGGTCAGAGTGCGTACCATAGAAGGGGCGCAATAAAGACGTCATGAAAGGAAGGATGGCGGGAAAACGAATGGTCTTATTCAAAATTACCGCCCACTCTTATCTCGCCTGTCCATTAGACTTTGAACCACTCGAGAACCTAACACAGTAGAAGGCTCTCGCCCCCTCCCCCCCC
>CM035186.1:2289431-2306281 GCA_020233015.1 Callinectes sapidus | reverse complement strand
CTCTCTCTCTCTCTCTCTCTCTCTCTCTCTCTCTCTCTCTCTCTCTCTCTCTCTCTCACTTTTTACGTGAAGGTGATCAATGCATCCTTGTGATACTTTTCTGTGTCAGTATGGTGCTTCACCCGTGTGGTGCATTTATAAGCAATAAAAATGATCTGAATTGAACATAAACAGCACACTTTTGATTTGATTTAGTAATTCAACATTTTAATACTAAGACAAGTGAATTAGTATATAAGATAGTATAACTTTTTATTTATTTATTTTTTTAGTTTAATGTAGTATACACATACACAGCCCACACACTATATCATAGCACACAACACATTCCCTGACACCCCGACCCGCCCCACATCAGGTGAGTGGCCCTGAGCCGCACTGTCCTCGATTATCTCACTAGTTGTTTTAAGAAGTTGTTTTGAAGTCAGTAAGGTCTTTTGATTAGAAATTAAGTAGATTTTATGAGTATTATTTTTTTAATTTCTTGCATACTATTCATATACATTGTTTGTCTATGAAACTTCTCTCCTCCATTTTTTTAGGACCCTCAATTAATGTATTCCTTCCATAGTATCCTCATAAATCCTTTTGAGACTCTTCCAGCCCTAGCACTAACAATAAACCCTTTCATTGGAGATCCTGCGCCATCCATAACTCCCGTAACCCATTCCCTTCCCCTCCAGAGGTGGGACGCCAGACAACGTGGGAGGCTGAAGAGATGCAGACAGTATGTGGCGGCACGCAGGAAGACGGGGAGTGCTTGCTGCCCCAGACTGGTGTGGGTGTCGCGTTCCCCACCACACGAGATGAGGGTTGGGGGTATATTTGTTTTGGAGAGAGAGAGAGAGAGAGAGAGAGAGAGAGAGAGAGAGAGAGAGAGAGAGAGAGAGAGAGAGAGACGAGAGAGAGAGAGAGAGAGAGAGAGAGAGAGAGAGAGAGAGAGAGAGAGAGAGAGAGTTAGTCACCGAGTCAACCCAATGGCACACTGCTGGTCATCACCCCTGAGGAACGGAAGAACTCGGAGCCCAAGAGATGCACCATCGAGGCCGGCAAGACAACAAAACCACACCACCACCACTGCCACACGCCAAGATGGGGCCGTCCTGTCAGTCACGCGTTACCGAGGAAGTTTGTCTGGATGGAGTCTTGTCAAGCACACCACGTTGTAGAAAAAGTCGACAATTGGATGCAAAAGATGTTGGAACTTTCAATAAATGTATATAATTTCTAATTTTGTCCTCATATTTGTCCAAAAAACTATCCATATATATATTTACAAATTAAGCAAGCAATTCTACTGCAAATACAGTGGAACCCCCAAACCAGGCTATCTTTAAGCTGCAATTTGCACATAGAGGCCCCGTCCTTCCCCCTAACGGACGGGGGAAGGAGTTTTTAACAGTACCTAGACAAAACCCACCCAAAACCTATGTGCAAATCTCACCTTAAACTTAGTATTATACTATTTTTATACTGAGTATGCCTAAACTGATCCCAAAGAAGAAAAATTCCAAACCTATCGACTTTATTCAAATTTGAACTAGAAATTTGATACCCATATATAAACCTTATTTGTTAACCAAACACTTAACTGACTGACTTATGTCACCAGTACTACTACCACCACTTATGGTTTGGGTGAAATGAAAACAATGAATGTTAATGTCCCCTTTCATAGCTGAAATTTGGGTTACATCTATGGAAATAATAAATAAGATGGTCAGTCAAGGTAAGGGAACTGGTAAAACTAAAAAGCTTTTGTTTAGTATAGTCATAACATACTAACAAACCATCTATAACACCCCTCTCTCTCTCTCTCTCTCTCTCTCTCTCTCTCTCTCTCTCTCTCTCTCTCTCTCTCTCTCTCTCTCTCTCTCTCTCTCTCTCTCTCTCTCATGCACCCACTACTTGATAGTGGACACCAGGGAACTTACTAGTGTCTTTGGGTGGACAAGGCAGCAATGGTGAAGGGGCCGCGAGTCACCAGGTTGACAGCGCAGCTCCTGGCCAGCGTCAGTAGCTCCTCGCCGTAATACTTCTCAAACCTGCAGGAAAGGGGGAAAAGTCATTCAATGGAGGAGGAGGAGGAGGAAGAGTTGGAGAAATAGGAGATGGAGGAAAAGCAGATGAAGGAGGAAAAAGGAAAATACCGCTCAGATATGGAACGAAGAAAAGCCTGAACCAACCACAAAAAGAGAGAAATAACCCCTGGAAAAACCTTCAATGAGTGATTAGGTAAAGTGATCTGTTTTTCATCCCTATTCTTGTGTCCTGTCTCCATATCTCAATATATCCAACATTTCCTTGAATTTATGTATATTGGTTGCTTCAACAACCTCTTCGTGTGTGTGTGTGTGTGTGTTTTAAGGGATGTGTTGAAAAGTTTCTTTGTGTCTGCTCTAAGTGTTAATTACAGTGTTGAATGCAATGGGTGGTGAGACTGAAATGGCTGTTTATGGAGTTATTGACAGGTCGCACTATCCTCGCTGAACCACCACTCCCCTCGTTAAACCCTAAACAATGAGGAAGATAACATTCTTGAATACATATAACTCCAAAAACATGTTGTAATAGTAGTAGTAGAGATTATACACTTGAAATATAATGAATAGATCCCCCAAATGCACCCCCCCCCCTTAAAAAAACAAAAATAAATATGGCTAACACACACACACACACACACACACACACACAAACACACACACACACACACACACACACACACACACACACACACACACACACACACACACACACACACACACACACACACACACACACCTTCATTCGTTTTCAATACATCCATACCTGTCATAGATGTGTCCGAATGCCCCTGCACTGTTCTCTCCAACTTTCCACCCTCTATCTTGCCTCCACTAACAGCCATGGCGAAGACAAAGGGAAGTCTGCCTCCTCTCAGCTCGGGGATAAAAGCTAAAGTGATAAGATGGACGAGAAGCGAAGCGGGGAGTGAAACAGAGAGAAAGAGAGAACCCGCTTCACTCATTAACCATGTCTGTTTTCAAAGGCCACATAGATCAACACATACATTCTCAAGAGAGTTATTTGTGATATTCAGGCAGAAATGGTGCTAATATGTCACTACAAACATAATGGGAAGGTAAAATGACTGCTACATTGACTTATATAGAGCCTTTGGAATGTAGGAGTGAAGGTTCGAACTGAAAGTGTTTCATTTGGTCGAGGGTTGACAAATAGGTAGTTGTAGGTTAGATGTATTATTAATATGTAAGGTAGATAAGTGGTATCTATATAATAAATAAGTATAGTGGTGAATAAAGTAATGTTGCCCGGATGATAGATAAAGCATGAATTATTGGTCATTCTGAGATAAATGTCTTAAAATCTATTTTCTTTTATGCCATTACTTCTTATAAATGGTTACAAAATCATCGTTATAGTGCTTAATTATTAAAGTTGATCGATGCACTGTTACAGTTCTGAAAGGGGAACGCATTGTCCCTACAGGCCTTAATAAGTAACATGGGTTTCAAATTGTCGCAGGAAACATTTCCTTCCTATTGATTTTTTTGCCTTATAGCTCTCAGCCAGGTGTGGTTAATTAAGAATACTGTTGCTATAACTTGTACAAGGTATGGGTACACTACAAAACTTTCTTCACCTCCACTTTACCTGGTGTTCTGTAGATACCGTGTTTCTTGATAAGGCTGGCTAGCCGTGAGTTATGCCTGACGATGTTCTGTCTGTCTGTGAGTCTGTATAGGCGTTTTCAGTAACGTCCTGCCCCAGCATACATTGCTCAGGTTTTTACTGAACACGATCCATCTCGCCCAGCTGATGTCCCGCTGCCCCACTGCCAGACAGCAGCAGGCTTCACATTCCTGGGAAAAACTGTCGTATGCATCACTCTTCGGACTCCAGCACTGAATGCACACTGTTTGTACTTGTAGTAGAAAACTGGTTATTCGTAGACGATGACTGCATATCACCTGTACTTGAAACTCTATAAATGACTGGGAGACAGGAAACAGCGAAAATGATTTGAGTAGAAGTGCACAGGGCTAAGTAAAAGGGAGAATGTAACCTATACGTAGTTACCAAAAGTTATCAAAATATATGAGATAACATGCTAGCTCTGAGAAAACCCACTTGGTAAAGGTGAGATGCCAAGTGATAGATAGGTGGTTGAATGTGTTGGAGGTGGAGGTTAGGTTTGTTTCAAAATTTGGCGCTGCTTTCTTGCATCGCCGAAGCAAATGAAAGATATTATTTCCTTTTCGTTCGTAGCATGAGTCCTATAAAAACGCACCTGTTACATGGCTCAATACTGTAGTACAGGAATCTTACTTAACAATCAAATGAATATTTCTTTTAATGTTTACATAACGCAAGTGGTAGAGGTTGCATAACAGTATCACATGTAAATGAATATTGTCAGAAAAGGAAATGTTGTCTGGCGGCAGATTTATGATTTAAACGCTAGTTAATATGTGCAGTACGCAGATATCAACAAACTGAACAATGAAGTGAAACTCAATAAAACGCTAAGGGTCACAGGGCAGGCCCGGCGGGAGGGAGGGGAGTGAGGGAGGAATACCAACAGGGTGATTATGGCACTACTATGGAGGTGGTCATTCAGGGAACAGCGACATGAATATGAGTGCGAGATGCTTGTTAATTTATAAGATCACAACAACACCGCTGACGAGAAGTCTCCTGACGAAGTACAGGCTGACAAGGCGGGCGAGAGTGGACAGTGCAAGGCAGCTCCTACATCGTACCCTGTCCACCATGGAAGGACAAACACAGGCACAGGACCAAGTTCAAGTCCCCACGGCTGGTATTATCAGTAAGTATTCTGCTTGTCATCTACTAGAGTTTCTTTGGTGGTTGGCATATGGCTATACTGTGAATGCAGCAGCTGATTGCATGCTTTGTGGGGCTGACTGACAAGCACTGTGGAATTCAGCAGGGGTTTGTAACCACTGGAGTACCCAGACTTAATATTTATTCTTTTCCTATCATCGTACAATTGTCTGAAGGGTAAAACAGGTGTGGGTTTTTAAGATATGAATTAATTTCAGAATTAACCTGTCTTACATAACAGATTAACTAAGGCATTGTGTAACATTTAATTTCTTTTTAAACACCCTTGTAAAGCTGCAAATAAAGTCAAAGTTATTAGTAGCATCTCCTTATGTATTCTATTGCTGTCCCTCTCCAGGACTAACAAGTTTTGGGATTTTGTGGGAAAGCATGGTTTAGGGCTGGGAAAGCCAAATTTGGTAGACCTCAAAAGTAAGGAACAGTCATCTCTTGTGGGGAAAAACAACAACCTAAAAAAAGATGTAAATGAATTGGAAATAGTCTCCTCTCCATACTTCCAATACACTAACCTAACATCCTGGTCTGGTAATGAGTATTTTGCCCCTTAAGGACACTCACCATCCTCATTAAGTTAGGTTACAACGGCTGTCATAGTGTGAAGTGTGGCAAAAAACTGACTAATGGTCTTGATGACTTTCAGTTATTGGTGATGAAATCCTGAAAGGCCAGACACAAGATACTAATACCTTCTTTATGACCAAACACCTTCACAGCTATGGAGTCAAAGTGAAAAGGGTAAGGATGGGTCTCTACTTTACTGCATGTAGTTGCTATTGAAATATGATAACCAATGTGATGCTCTTTATGTTTCTGTCCATATAATACACATCCATAACAAAGAAATGTATGTTTTAGGTCAAGCATTGTGTCTTTCAGGTGTCTGTAATTCCTGACGATGTAGAGACCATTGCCAAGGAAGTAGCACAATTCTCTGAGCAGTATACATATGTTCTGACGTCTGGGGGCATTGGACCAACACACGACGACATCACCTTTGAAAGTATGATTCTGTGCAACACTTTTCATGCAACTTTGGTCTTAGGCTTGTATTCTGAAACACTTCTATGCTTTATCGCCACTAATTCAAAAGGCTTTATTTAAATGTTTCTTGAGATGTTTTTATGGTTCTAGAGGCAGAGTGATATCATTCCCACATTATTAAGTGGAGACACACCCTTGGAAACCCTGCCAATCATCTCTGTGCCTTTGAAAAATAGTTGTGGTGAGGCTCTAAAATATAGAATGGGATTGTAGTAAATTTAGATAATGTTCTCCATAGGTGTGGCTGCTGCGTTTAAGGAAAAGGTGAAGCCGCACCCAACTTTAGTGGAGTTGATAAGGGGCTACTTCAAGACTGATGACCTAACCTCTCCTGCGATGAAGATGGCTCATGTATGTTCCACTGAAAGCTTGAAATATTTATCAACACCTAGAAATCCTTACTGCACAAAGAGTGTATCTATACTAGGTTGACAATAATGTAGCTGAAACAAGGCACTGTATATATTTAAAAACATTCGCTCGCATCAGAATCCTTATGGAGAGAGAGAACCAATATGTATAGTCATGGCTGAGTTATAAAGTAGAAAATGATTTAGCGGGGTTTTTGGGTGTGATATGAATAAAGCATCATTTCTTGTCTTCCTCTCTGCTAGATTCCCGAGTCTGCGGTGCTACACTTCGCAGAGGATAAGCCTCGAGGGACCAAGGCTCGCTATCCCATTGTTGCCGTGAAGAATGTTACTATTTTCCCTGGTGTTCCTTACCTTTTGGAGAAAGCCTTCACTCACATGGGGAAGGTGGGTATGCTGACTCTGGGGAAAACAGAAGAAGGATAAGGAGATTATCACCAGAATGTGACACTATATGTTATTTTTCAGAAACTGTTTCATAAGCCTGGCCTGGGATTCATGAGTGACATAGTGTACGTGACAGCTGATGAAGTGTCCATTGCCTCAATACTCAATGAAACTGTGGCAAAGTTTCCAACAGTGTCTTTTGGCTCATATCCCAAAATGTTTCACAGGTTAGTTACTGCTGGTGTGGGTTTGTTCATTTGATACCTTTGGAAAGAGTGAGAAGCTAAGGAGTGTTGTGGTAGCCTGTAGATATACATTGATGCACACGTTTGAGGGTGAGGTGTGAGAGAGGTGGTAGGGAACTCAAGGCAGAAGCAGGAGCATTATGTATTGCCTTGCATTTTATCTACCTCCTAAAAGAGAATGCATCACTGTCTTTCCTGCTGCAGTAAAGTTTATCACTTGAACTGTTCTTGCAGTTACTACAAGACTAAGATTACCCTGGAGTCCCTTGGCTCCAATGATGTAACGACAGCCAAAGAGTACTTGCTGAGTAAACTTCCAGAGGGTAGGTTGCAAGGAGTTGTGTATGGATGAGGTACTACGATGTGGATTTATAAATGATTTGGCTAATGGCTATTTGATGAAGCACTTGCACTTATGATATGAGGACATTTGCACCTTACAGGAACACCGATAGAGTATAAAGAAGACACAGTTTCGTCTCCCCAGGAACACATAGACAAGCTGCTGGAGACAACTCTGTCCCTCCAGGGACCTGTACAAGAAGCCACCAGTATCATCCATCAGTGTATGGAGAAGTACAGGTAAAAATGGCTTTCATTTATTCATTTGTTTATATAACAGACATAGACGTCCTTGTTATAGCAAAGAGCTAAAATGAGTACACGTTTGTACTTGAACTGAGAAATGTTCCCGCAATTTGTTTATAGTCTTGGAAAAAAGCTAAATGAAAAACAAATTTTCTTTTAGGAATTTCCAGTTTCTGCCCATATTCTCTTCATCAAATTATAAGTATATGAATGATATGATTTTATGCACCTCCGATATGCCATTTTCAATCTATCCTACATTATCTAATGTTTCATACAGTTCAGAGGAAATCTGCATGTGTTATAATGGTGGTAAGGACTGTCTGGCAGTGCTGCATCTGACCTATGCACTGATGCGACAGAAGTACCCAGACATTAAGCTGCAGGCTGTGTACATCACGGAGGACAAAGCCTTCCCTCAAGTCACAGAATTTGTCCAGCAATCAATTAACAGGTAAGTGAGAGGCTACCAAATGTGACTTTGTTGATTCCTAATGTAGAGTGTCATGCATTCAGCAGTTTGATTTAAAGGAAGTCAGTATACATGTGTGTTTCTGTAACACCTGTGTGTTATAAGGATGATTTGTGGGGGAATATCAAATTATTTATGTGTTTCTCCCTTTCATATTTTATGAAAGTCTTAAAAGTTAGCTGTGTCCTATACTCCACTTACTCTTAGTTTTACATTTAGCTTTACACTCAACACCAGTTCAACACTCATGCACTAACCACTCACAACCAGTTAACTTGCAGTAGTGAAACAAATAGATCAATACAGACAAGAACAATATGACAGAGGGACAGCCTGTATTATGGTGCTTGTTAACAAGTGTGCCCTGACAGATATGACTTGGACTGTGAGGTGCTGCCAGGGCCAATGAAATCTGCCCTATTCAAGCTGCTGGAGAAGAGACCCAAGATCAAGGCTGTCATCATGGGTACCCGGCGCAGCGACCCTTACTCAGGTGGGACGGTTTAAGTTAAATATGTGAGAATTTTGTAATGAATTAATGTACTAAATTCTACAGTCAAAATTTATTGCTATTCAGCATTAAAGAGTAAAAGAATGACAACTGATTAACTTGGTAATTGATATGAGAGCACCACAGGGACACTCTATCTGTTTAAGTAGTTTGTGGTGCTCATGTCTAAGTTGTCTGGTTAATAGTACTTCACTTTTTCACTTTTTAATACTGGATGTCGGGGATTGACTTTGACTGTAAAAGAATGCATTGTTACACTGCTAATTCTACAATGAAGTTTCAGTTATGGTTTGGTTTGAAGTTTAAAGAATCTGACTGCATTATTCTTCAAGATTGTACTGCATAATGTTTGATTTAATTTTTTCATAAAGATGCCTCAGGAATTATGTATATTCCTCTGATATTTTGAAACCTATTTATGTACTGTTCACAGAAACATTTACTGTTTCACCATCTAGTTAAATAGCAGTACCCTATTGTTGTGTAAGTAGTTTGTTCTTCCTCAGACACTCTTGGGTTCTTCACCCCCACGGACCAGGACTGGCCACCCATGATGCGTGTCACTCCAATCCTCAACTGGAAGTACAACAACATCTGGGACTTTGTGCGGGGTCTCTACCTGCCCTACTGTTCCTTATATGACTGGGGGTGAGCTCACTACATCTTATGGTGTTTACTACAACAGCTGTTAGTGGCAAGTTGCAAAGTTATAATAATTCTGTGCTGCAATGCCCAGCTATAGTTAATAATTTTGTACCATACATCTCTAATGGCTTGACCATTATGGTATGGCCATGACAGGGTTCTACAAGACTGCACCCAAGTATCTCATAAGAGAGCAGGTAGAAAAATATATTGGGACATGACCATACCAAGTCTGGGATTTAATTTTGTGGTTTTATTATTTTTGGTTAATGCATAGTAGTCAATGAGACTTTTACCTTTTCACCAGGTTAGGAGTGAATAATGTGTGTGAGTGAGTGTGGTATCTGGACCACCACTCTGTGGGATTGTCAGCCTGATACACTATAGAGGTAGATAGAGTATCAGTATCTGTTATGATGCAGCTGAGGCATTGCTCTTTTCTTCTATAGCTACACCTCTATTGGGAGTCAGCACAACACCCTACCGAACCCCCTGCTGGTGACCAAGGACCGGGCTGGCCAGGTGATGTACTTGCCGGCCCACCTGCTGCAGGAGCCGGAGATGGAGCGGCGGGGGCGGCTCTCCAGCAAACACTGACAGTGGCGGCAGTAGTGACAGTGACTTGGTTTGGTCATTACATATCTCTGGCACTTTTTGATATAATGTAAAGATGCAATATTCCATGTTACTTATGTTTCATATAAGTACAAATTCCCAGGGAAACATTCTCATCTGTATTCTCAGCAGTAATTATGGTGATGAAAATATGCATGTAAATAATGGAAAGGCAATATGCAATGCTTTAATATGCAATAATGTAAGAAATGAAGTGTTTACTAGGTAAAGGTGAATGTGTGTATGAGTGTAACCTTTTATCCCTCTACTCTTATTGTTGATTCCCTTCAATTTTTAACTTGTCTCACTGCAGTGCCCTCTCTGAATGGTGCCTCACTCATGCAGGAGAGAACACATTGTACAGAAAGTGTGTAGGGAATTTGATAAGTTTTATGTTAAAATATAAATCACCATTAGTTTGAAGTTTCTTTATCATTCCATGATAGCAGAGAGAGAGAGAGAGTAATTGAAAGTACAGTTATGTAGTAGCGAAAATAGTATAGCCATCATAACATATGCTATTCTTATGACTTCCTCATTAAAGGAAGAGCAAGAGCAAGCCTTTAGTAGTAGTAGTAGTAGTAGTAGTAGTAGTAGAAGTAGTAATAGTAACAGCATAAAATCTTAGTAGTAGTAGTAGTAGTAGTAGTGGGGAAAAAAACCTTAACAAAATTGTCTTTCATGTCAAAGGAACTTAAATGTAGATACACCTCATACTTCCATGATTTCAATTTTAAGCTATGAATATAACAAGTAAACTATTAGGCTTGATGTGAGAGATTTCCAATTGTCCCGTGCCTTATCGTTATCGCCTGTAGCCTCACTCCCTCAGACCAGCGACACACACACACACACACACACACACACACAACGTCCCTCTCCTACGCCGCTATTACAACACCGTGGCCCATATTTTGAAACTACTGCCTTCAAAAACATAAACCTTGTTGGATTTTCAAGGGTATTACATGTTTTTACCTTGCTAATGACATATGTAAGATATTTCCATGTACATTATCAACAGATGCTTTATAATTTTTGAGAATTCAGCTTTTATCTATGTGACTTTGAGAGAGAGAGAGAGAGAGAGAGAGAGAGAGAGCAAAGTGTTCCAGATTAGGCCCCATCTGAAGTTGGGAAAAAAAAAAACTGATTACATAATTAGAAACGCAACTAAAATCTGTTCATCTCAATGAAACGTATGAATCTTACTGTCTCTTGGGTTAAAAAACCAAAATTGAGTCAACAAAGCGAGTCCTTATTTAATAAAACATTTTGAGCTACTGAGACAAGTCGGATTCTCTTCAATGATTTGCCACTGATGGGGAAGAATTGCAGAATCTTCAGTAAACCATCGCCATAAACAGGAAAATACTTCTGAGTAAGCCATAACTTAAACTGTAGATTGCTAAAAGATAAGAACGACTTTCCATTCCCCACTCTTCAAATAACGCCTTGTCATCCAGTAGCCTATTGCGTCAGAGGCACAGGCTGGCACCAGTGGAGATTGTGTAATGTTGGGCTGTATAAATGGCACGGGGGTACTGGATCTTCCTTACTCACTGGGCAGTCAGAGAAAGAGGCACCATGGGCGTTCAAACACTAGTCGTGGCTTTGCTCTCTCTCGCAGCTGCAGGTATATACATATTATTGAACATGTCATTTTGTTTTTCCTCTTGTTGTTCATCTGTTAATATCTTGAGAGTGAGTCGTCTCTTTTCTCCCCATATGAATGCTCACTGCTAAGGTCATTCTACTTCGCAATTTACTGGTCTCGTTCTTTTCTCTCATAGTTACAGAAACGAGGACATTTTGCTATAACTTCTTCAATATTTCTAGTAAATATCATGCATTTTTTACTAATCACTCTCTTCTTAGTCAAAACAATTGTATTTACTTTCAATTACACACGTTACTCTATTTTCTCCATGTTCTTGCCACGTCAGGAGTCCACGGGTGCTCTCTGGGCTTTCATGATATCAGGGGGCAATGTTACGCATTCCGCTCCGAGCTGACGGTAACGTGGGAGGAGGCGAGGGACCTGTGTGCCCAGATGGGTCCTCGTTCTGTCCTGGCATCCGTGACGTCACCTGACACTCACAGAGACATCTACGAGTACATCATTGCATACGGTGCGTGAGGTGACGGAGAAGGAAGTTGGAGAAGGAAAACTATGGTGAAGGTTGTGGGGGGAAGAGAAATGAAAAAAAAAAAAAAAAAAAGAAGGATGGAGATATGTAGTGATTTTAGGAAAGTAGATTAAATGGTGACTTATACTGAACTAAAACTTATAATCATTGTAGTGGTTGTAGTGATGGTGGCGGTGGTATTGTTATTGATGGGATATAATATAAACTAAGGTATGTGTCATTATGTCTAGGTCTGAGCGGGTCTTTCTGGCTGGGCGCCTCTGACATGGCTGTAGAGGGCGATTGGCACTGGATGGACGGCAGCCGTGTTTCCCGTGGGACGCCTTACTGGGCCATCCATAGCAGCTTCGCGGGTAAAGATAAACTAAACTAATGGCAGTGTGCGTTGCAGATATGACAAACACCACAAGCCAACTGCTCCTCATGCACTGAGTGGATACACAGATACGATGTTCTTACCTCCTCTTTCCCTGGCAGGCTGGATTCAGGAACCTGACGGCGGCGCTGAGGAGAACTGCCTTGCGCTTGACTCCTCAAGGAAATACTACTTCAACGATCTGTCCTGCAGCCTCCCACATCACGCCCTGTGCGAGGAACTCCTGTAGACGTCACCTCCCTGTAGCCGTAAAGAAGCTGGAACACCGCATTTATTCTGTAGGGAAGAAAGACTGTGATAAAGCTCAGTGGCGACTTACCAGTAGAAAGTTACCACTGATGAACTGATGAATTGTTTACAATAAATTATTCTTCCTTCATTAAGTGTTTAACTAACTCAAATGAATACAATTTCTTTAACATGTTACACGGGGGATGAATAGAGATGGACATAGGAAAACACACACACACACACACACACACACACACACACACACACACACACTGTAATGGAAATGCATTTAAATTATCCGTGTTAATCCTTGATTCTCTTTGCCATAACAAAAAATAAATTAATAAACAATGGAGTTCTCACTGTTAGCTATGCTGTCTATTTCGCTTCACGACAGATCAATGTTAAACTTTTCTCTACCTCTAGCTACGCCGCTCGTCAGAGGTGGGGTGAAAGCATTGCAATGCTTAACCATTCCCTTCCATGATAAGTTAACGATGATGATTGACATGTTGTAAAGCAGGGATCCATTTCAGCTACATATCCTGAATAATTTTACTTTAAACACTTTGTTAGAGTCAAGCAAAATATACAGGAGTTCTTTTTGTTGATAAGCAAAGCTTTCCTCGCTAAAGAGAACTAATGATACACAAAAAATATACAATGGAAAAGACTGATATTTTTGTACTGTGAATCGTTAATATGGGAAGACTAAGTTGGTGCTTCCCAAAAGTTGTGTTCTAAAAACAAGATAAACATAACGTTTCTTATATGGCTACAATAATGTAACACCAATGTGGAAAACTCAAGTAGTTACACAGCAGATGAAACCACGTGATGACGACTTGTCCACCACTAAAGCGAATGTTACCACAAATAACAATTAATAGCAACCCCTTCAAAGTATTCAACTATACCAGTATAAATGAGAAATTCAACTTTTAAGTGCTATAATCAATAGCTCAGAAACTGAACTCAAAATTTGTTATTAATTGGATAATTCTTAATACTTAAGGAGAAAGAAAACGATCCCTGGGAGAACCAGACGATCCCTGTACAAGACATTGCTACTCGCTCCAATACAGAGACAAGAACTGTGAGGATAAAATGTGCACATTCTACTTCTTCATGTGTGAGGACTGGTGATTGAAGGTTGATAATTCTAAACTGTCATATCTAAGAGATGGAACTTCGGATATTTCTAAACTGTTAAATCTAAGAGATGGAAATTTGAATATTAGTTATATTTCTTCTCGTAATCACCCCTGAAGTCAATAAATATCAGGGAATGAAGAAATAGAGAAGACAAGTACAGTTGTGTTGTTATTCCACCATACATCAATGTCTGCTTGGACTTTGTTCCCGTGGTAGTGACACAATATTAACTCATGCCCTTGTACCAATTAAAGAAGGGGCCTATTGTGACACCTAGACGAATCCAGGCCGCCTTTCTCAGGTTTCGCAATATCCTAGGAAGGGTAACACCTGGATAAGCTGCGGGTGCCCTCTGAATTATCATTACATCATTACAAAAGAACTAAAAAAGAACTAAAAAGAAAAGGTTCAAATCCATATATCCAGTTACTTAAGAAATGAAAATACTGAAAATAATAGGTCCAGCTACATAATACCCAGTTACTTAATTTGTGCATCATAAAAAGAGAGACTTGTTAACAATCCACATTATCGTGACAAGAACACTGCAAGCAAGATAAGGCTCGTGGTGGTGGAAGATCACCTCTCTCTATCCTCTCTTCCACTATATCCTTTTCCTCCTTCCCCCCTCCCATCTCTCTCTCTCTCTCTCTTTCTCTCTCTCTCTCTCTTGCTTAGTTTTTTGCGAAAGGGCGGCTGTGAGGCAATACGATAAGGGATGGGGTAAGGATAGCTTAGGTTGGTGGATTACACATAGGCGTGGGGAGGAAAGCAGCTGCACAAGCTTCTTCTAATCTCGTCATGTTAGCCTAACTGAGCTGAGAGGCACGTGGCAAACAACAACAAAAAAGAAACTAGAGAGTAGAACAAACAATGGATAAGACAATGATTAAGAAGCATTTCAATATCTGATACTTGCTGGAATAACCTTGGAGTGGTTTGTTGATAATGGTAAATCACACACAAGAAAAGAAAAGAAAAGAATACACGAATAAATAAAGAAAACGGGAGTGAAAAGAAAACGTATTGAAAGAAAAACTAAAGTAGCAGGAGGTGAAAGGGAAACACAACTGGTAGAAGGGAGCGAAGTTTATTTCCCGACTGGTTTCGCTGATGACTTCTTCAAGGGAACTGCTCGGAAAATAAATTGAACTGTTTTCGCTTCACCTCCCACAACGTGCCTTAATGTCCCTACAAAATAACTCATGTAAACTCAAACAGACCGAAGCAAGAGGTAAGAGTACGGGAAGTGAATGCTTGTGTGTGTCTGGACAATGGGGGAATATACTATCAAAATGAGAGGTTTAAGGGAACGAGGCTGTAGAGGAAACACGGAAAGACAATATTATAACAGAACTGGAAAACGGTCTAAGTATAACAATGAAATCTGAACCATCAGTAAAAACGTGATTATTAAAAAATTGTGTTAGGTCTGATTAGAGTGACTGTACATTTATTTATTTATTCCGCCCCCCCCCCCCCCTCTCTCTCTCAAACCCTCATTACGTAATACTAAACCACCAACACAGGCCTCCTCTCCCTCCCTGAAGAGCAACTAGAGCAAAGATAAGAGGAGTATATATACCAAGTGTGAGAACAGTGATCTTCCTCTATCATTCCACGGTCGAGCACCAATAGGGAGGGACCTGAACCCACTAGACACTGGTAAAGGGACGCAATCAGACCGTCATTTCTCTGTCAAGATGAAGAGGCTACTGTCAATTATCGCTGCAGCTGTACTTGTTGGATGTAAGTATTCTTTATTCTATCTTTTGGGTTTTCACGGGAATTTATGGGGTCAAAGAGATAACTTAAATGGAGACATCCTATCTGAAAGCCTACTTATTTGGAAACCGTTACCCGGAGTGGATGGCCCAACCCTCTCTCAGACCGTGGCTGTTTTGAACTGAGTGTAATAATGTCAGGGAATACTACTGCCACATAAAAGGGTATTGGTTAACGGCAACAATAGAATTATATTAAAAAAAGAATAAGGTCCACTGAGATGCCAGTCCCCCAAAACTGAAAATGATTGTGAAAAATTGAAGTGGTGTATTGCAACCTTCCTTTTGAGAGATGTCATTCGAGTCACAGTGAGGGGGAAATACAGTTACAGGCAGGGAGATTCACTACTGCTACTACTACTACCACTACTACTACTACTACTACTACTACTACTACTACTACTACTACTACTACTACTACTACTACTACTACTACTATTACACAGGCTGCTATGGATGCGACCAAGGCTTTGAGCAGGTTGGAGACAACTGCCTGGCCTTCCACCTCGGCTCTGCATACAACTGGACAGAGGCGGACGTGGTGTGTGGTCAACAGTACGGCGGTATCTTGGCCTCGGTGCAGACTGCCTCCGACCTCAGAGCCATCTACGAGTACATTAATACTTTTGGTGAGTGTGTCAAGTGCTAATTCTCTCGCGTAGCAACTCCTCTGTATAAAGGCAAGTTATTGATATCCGTATGTAGCGCTCATGTGTTCTCTTAGTTAAGGATTTGATTTTTGTTTTCCAGGGCTGACTGATTCTTTCTGGCTTGGCGGGTCTGATTTACTGGCTGAGGGTGACTGGATGTGGTTGGCTGACGGAAGCAGAGTCCCTAAGGCAACTCCTTTCTGGGCCCTCAACAATGGTCTTTTCGGTAAGTCTTTTTTATCTCATCCTTGTACTGGTGTGTGTGTGTGTGTGTGTGTGTGTGTGTGTGTGTGTGTGTGTGTGTGTGTGTGTGTGTGTGTGCACGCGCGCTTTCTCTGTTTTTTTCTCAATCTTCTGAATGATTCTCTTCTTATGCGATTAAATGGAATCTTGTTCTTCTCTTCATTTCCTTCCTTTCTGTTCTTTATATTCGTCCACTTTTCATTTTGACGAGATGCTCTTCTTTAACCAGTTTCTTCTTTCTCTTCTACTTTTCATCCCCCAGTCTTTAATCTCCTTTTTCTCCCTCTTCCATCGCTCCCGTCATACCAGCACAGCATACCTCAATAGTCCATGCAATAGTGAAAAAGATTCATACGTTTCTCATAAGATCTGGTACTTGAAAAGAGTATCAATATTTCCCACGACTTAAATATTTTTTCCCCTACGCAGGCTACATCCTCGAGCCCTCTGGAGGCGTAGAACAGAACTGTCTCCTGCTGGACAAGAAGAAGAAGTACTTTTTCAACGACGAGGATTG
>CM035186.1:2179037-2204037 GCA_020233015.1 Callinectes sapidus | reverse complement strand
CATAGCTTCTCTCTCTCTCCCTATGCAACAAAAACTGACATATCACAATATATATAATCCTTACGGTAGTAGTAGCCTTTGTGGCTCTAATGGGCTCCGATCAAAATATATTTGTAGCCTCAGTGCGGAACAAACAACTTTGGGGGGATGTTCAACCAAGTGTCACAATAAACGAGAGAGAGAGAGAGAGAGAGAGAGAGAGAGAGAGAGAGAGAGAGAGAGAGAGAGAGAGAGAGAGAGAGAGAGAGGAGAGAGAGAGAGAGAGAGAGAGAGAGAGAGAGAGAGAGAGAGAGAGAGAGAGAGAGAGAGAGAGAGAGAGAGAGTGTCTTACCTAGCATCATTGAAAAGCAGTGAACCTCCTTCACACACCACAGTCATCTCACCACACACCTCAACCACCACCATCACCACCTCTCTCTCTCTCTCTCTCTCCTTTTTCCAATGATTTTGTCCACGTGGGGTTTGTCAAGCGGCGTGGCTTCCTCCTCTTCTTGTGGCCGCTCAGTTTGTTGACATATTTAATTAATCTTGATCTAGAAAGATTTTATGCTATTTTGTTGATTTCTTTTATTTTTTAATAGTTGTTGTTTTGCTTTGATTTAAGTTTCTTCTCCTATTCCTCTCATCTTGTCCCTCTCACTCCTCTAACCCCGAGTCCCGCTGAGGAAGAAATCTCGCACAGAATGAGTTGGAACAAGAGATTAGATGTGGCAAGAGTTCAATGTGGTGATGAGTACAGTATAATAATTAGGAAGTTGTAGGTATTGTACGCATGGGAAGGACAGAGGGAGGAGGTTCAGTTAAAGAGAAGAGGGGGATACTTCAGTGTGGAGTGTCGCTGAGAGAGAGAGAGAGAGAGAGAGAGAGAGAGAGAGAGAGAGAGAGAGAGAGAGAGAGAGAGAGAGAGAGAGAACGATTGTGTACACGGAAGGTTGTGTCCTGCTGATGGATGGATGGATGGATGGAAGGGTAGAATTTATGACCGAATAATAACAACTTTACCATCAAACTTTAGGGAAATCAGATGTCAGACAGAAAAGAGAACGTAATCATTGACAAATAAACAAGACAGCAAGTAGTTTACCTTATCTTCTTGCCTATCTCACCACAGCCCAGCAGACATCAAGAGACACCAGCTGGCCTGTCATGGGGAACAGCACAGGCGGTGCAGGAGGCGCTGGGAAGAGAGGAAACGCAAATTAATAATGTTCATCAGTTAAATACATTCACAAAAACAGCTGATTCGGTTACAACACAAGAAATGAAGGGAAGAAGATGCTGCAACAAGATATCAGATCTGTACTTGGCAGGTCCTGTAGCAAACATCAATATACCGAGAGATTTCTACTTATTATCTATACTCTGCCTATTGATTAAGCACACACACGCGCACACACACACACACACACACACACACACACACACACACACACACACACACGGTAAACACAGTAAATCGTAATATATCTGGAAGGTAAGTGTCAGAGAGGGAAGGGTGCAGGAGGCGGCCGTCATCGTGACGTCACGTCTGATGACGTCACAGCCTGGCCCGTGCTCTATGTTGACTGTCTATATTTACGTACGTATTTTAGGGAAGACCATTTTAAAAATGACCTTTCGAAAAAACGCTTTCAGACCAAAAAACTGGACATATTCCGGCTGCATAAATACTCTAACTAATTCCCAAAGCATAAATAAACTCCAAACAACACTAATTGTAAAGAATTTCCACTAGAAAAAAGTATTTTATAAAAATATGACCCTTTTTAAAACACATTAAATACTCACTCACTACGACTTCAAAGGAACCAAAAACCACTTCAAAGTACTTGAGTAGTTCCTTCTAATTACTTTTAACACTTCAGAGTGATCTAGAGGCAGAAATAAATCATGTACAGGCTGATAAATAAATAATTAATGCAATCATAAACACCGCTAGCAAACACTTTTAACCTCCACTGATTTCACTGAGCTTTACGCACGAAACATAGTTTGATATGGACTATCTTTGGCAATTAATAAGAACTTGATAATGCCTCAAATAAAGAATGGTCTTGGGCGTTCCAATTATTTTGGCGCAAAAAGCCGCCCTTATTTACGATCATTATAACGCCAACCACAGCTATCTCCACCCCCCCACACGCATGGCAGACATTCAAAACAGCCCACAGTGCTCATAGAAAGCATTAAATTTTACTGTTGAGCCCAAATAAAGTCCAGGCATAAATGAAAATATCCTTAAATATGAGCCGGCTAGCGGGCGGCCGCGGGCGGCGGCGGGGGCCCGGGGTTTGCTCCCGAACCTCCCTCATATCTCACTTAAACCTTCACAAAACCTAAACTTGACCACGAAAGCTATGTCTGAATGGCTAATATGAAAGCTTACTACCATGGCTGCATACTGTGGCAAGATGAGCCTACAATAATGAGAGATAAGGCTGAAAATGACCGATGAAATGAGAAGCAAAGATGGCGCCGGGGTCTGTGGAGGGGTAGCCCCTCCTCCTGACTCCCCTAAGTAAACATTGGCACCGTAAGGCTTGTCACAGCGCCTTGTAGTCACCTTGATATCGTAGTCCAGCCCCTGTGATTCCAACTTGCAGCTTCAGTCCAGTAATTAGATGACTTCAACACTTAAAAGCACTCTTGAAACACTGCTAATCACCGTAAATATCGTTTTAATATGTCACTAGAATGCTAAAAACACTCGTGTAATCTCACTAGTCACTTTCACCACAGTTTTTCTGGTAGAAATCGTCTTAATTTGCGATTGGAATGGTAAAATCGCTTCAACCAGAGACGTTTCAATGGGTTAAAAGTAGCTAATCTGCCCCCACCTTCACCCACCCAACACTGGGCAACCAGCTGCTGGCTGGCTGGCTGGGCAGACACCACGCCAGCCGCCCCTCCCACCCCACCCTTGGTGTCTGCTGGCCGGGAAACAGCTTGCTTTGAAAGAAACATAACTCTGAAAGACATACATAGTATGTCTATAGTACTTCAGTGGCCCTAGTATAGTACACCACTCTCCTCCTAAGCACAGCTGGAGTGGACAGCCGCCTCAAAACAGCACAAGTTGTAACCATGCGACTTATAGACCACTGGCGGGGTGACACTGACCGTCCTACCTATCCACGGGGTGTACAGCGGCAGCAGGACGACTGACTGGCCCAGCCACAGCCAGCCTGCCAGGCCTCCCGTGGAATTGCCCTCCCCCCCCCCCCACCACCAAGCCGCCACCGCCACGTCAGCCAAAAAACAATAGACACACTACATGCCAGGTGGGATCAAGTTCCCTTCCAAGAAATTAATTAAACAAACCCATATTAATATCATTCATGGTACACTCCCATCTCCAAAGAAAGATGTATAAAACCTTCACAATTCTTCTACAGGAAGTAACACCACCAGTCTGTGAACAGATCTACACAATGTTTTATCTTTAACACCCTTATAGTCAGCAACATAAGAGGGTGGCGACTGCAGAAGGCTTGGCAGTATGACCTATACAAGGCAGCCCCCTTTAATTAATCAGTAGTACATCTCTATCCATAATACTCTCATCTAACCTTTTTTTTAAATCTACCTATTGACTCTGCGCTCACTACATACATGTCTGTTTCTCCAGCCTATTCCAATAATTCACCACTCTGTTAGTGAACCAATGTCTACCCATGTCTGTCTTCAACCTGCTGAATCTGCTTGTCCTGGCCTGCCCTGGCTACTAATTTCTATCACCTGTTCAATGCTTCCTTTATTTATCAGTTTTACTCATTTGTAAACTTCAATCATATCGCCTTTTGCTCTCCTTCTCTCTAGGGAGTGGAGATTAAGACGATTTAACCTATCTTTATAGGGTAAATTTCCCATCATCCCCTGAATCATTTTGGTCATTCTTCTCTGAACTGCCTCCAGGGACTCTACTCTATATCCTTCCTATAATATTTGCACCAAAATTAAACTGCATAGTCTACATGGGGTATAACTAGTGCTAAATACAACCTCAGAATGACTGACCTCTGCTGGAGTCCTATTTGTCACACACCTCCCTATAAAACCCAATATTTTGTTGGCTCTATTTCTAGCTAGAATGCACTGTTGCCTTGGACGTAGGTCACTACTAACTTGTACATACTCCAAAGTCCTTCGCACTACGTGTCTTTCCTAAGGTGTTCTTACTTAATGTATATTCTACAGGCCAATTTTCCTTACCTATGCTCATACTGGTACACTTGTTAACATTAAACTGCATTTTCCATTTCTCTGACTAATCCTGTCATCTATATACGTCCTCTTGTAGCCACCTAGTATCCTCTAAATTCCTAACTGGTCTTGCTATTTTTGTGTCATCTGGAAATTTACTGATATCGCTGCTTATTCCTGCTTCTAAGTCATTTATGTAGATTACAAATAACAGTGGTCCTAAAACTGAACCCTGTGGAACATTCTGATTTCTTTCCATTCATCTGTACCCTCTGTTCCCTACTTGTAAGCCATCCATCATCCCCTGATCCACTCTAATACCTTCCCATCTATTCCATGAGCTCTGTCTGACCTTACTTAGCAGTCTCCTATGGGGTACTCTGTCGAAGACTTTGCTAAAATCCAAATAAATTATTATATCATACCTGTCACCACTATCTAAGGTTTCAAATACTTTCCTGTAGAAGGATAATGCTTTGATTTGAGAGCTCAAGACAGATTAAGCTTCTTAGTTTATTACATAAATTACTATATGCAAAAACATCAAAACACTGCACTTCCCGTCCAATACTTCTAATACATGGTACTTCATACAATAAGGAGCACAACGTTGCTGTAACACTAACAAATACTTTACTACAATACTACACCTTTTACTAACAAAGCAAGCTACAAAAAATGACAGAACATACTAACACAACATCCCTCACACAAGTAAGCTGAGGAAGACAGGCAGATAGAGAGAGGGCAACACAGGGGCCTGAAAATTTTATGAGTTGGAACAAGAGATTAGATGTGGCAAGAGTTCAATGCGGTGATAAGTACAGTATAATAGTTAGGAAGTTGTAGGTATTGTACGCATGGGATGGACAGAGCGAGGAGGTTCAGTGAAAAAGAGGGGGATACTTCAGTGCGGAGTGTTGCTGAGAGAGAGAGAGAGAGAGAGAGAGAGAGAGAGAGAGAGAGAGAGAGAGAGAGAGAGAGAGAGAGAGAGAGAGAGAGAGAGAGAGAGACTGTGTACATGGAAGGTTGTGTCCTGCTGATGGATGGATGGAAGGGCAGAAATTATGACCGAATAATAACAACTTTACTATCAAACTTTAAGGAAATCAGATGTCAGACAGAAAAGAGAACGTAATCATTGACAAATAAACAAGGCAACAAGTAAATTACCTTGTCTCCTTGCCTGTCTCACCACGGCCCAGCAGACATCAAGAGGCATCAGCTGGCCCATCACAGGGAACAGTAGGGGTGACGGAGGAGGCTCTGATGAGAAAGGAGACCAAATTAATAATGTTCATCAGTTAAATACATTCACAAAAACAGCTGATTTGGTTACAACACAAGAAATGAAGGGAAGAAAATGCTGCAACAAGGGATCAGATCTCTATGTGGCAGGTCCTGTAGCGAACATAAATATACCGAGAGATTTCTACATATTATCTATCCCTTGCACATTGATTAAGCACACACACACACACACACACACACACACACACACACACATACACACACACTCACCTAAACTTACCTGGAAAAAAATTACTTCAAAATGCTAAATATGGAGCGAGCCAATATAACAATATTACAGCACCACACACACACACACACACACACACACACACACACACACACACACACACACACACACACACATACACACACTATGTGAAAAATATTTGTAAGGCAAGATTGAAATCTTTGAAAGTATTGGCAAATAATGGAAGTGGGGTAGGTATACCTATACTGTACTACGGACCATGTATATTATCAGTGCTATTAGATCAATAATTGATTATGCTGCCCCTGTCCTTGTGGCACTTATACAGAAAAGCCTGCAACCTTTAGAAGAGGTGCAAAACGACGCTATGAGAACTGTATTAGAATGTGCAAGAACTACTAGAATGGAAATTATGAGAATGAAACTGTATCTTCCAAGTATTCAGTGCAGAATTAAAGAACTGATTATATCTGCTGCAATTAGGATGACCAGAAGAGGTGATAATGCATTGATATCCTTGTTGAACACCTGCCGGACTGCCCGTACTTCTAATAGAGTAAATAATTATGGAAGGAAGTTGTATCAAATCTTGCTAGAGTACGACGCACTTCATTACTGTACGTATTTGGGAGAAGAGGGAGCATAGTATTCCACCCTGGCGGCAGGAGAAAATTAAGGTTGGTATTCTGCACTTGAATGCTATAGGAAAGGTGATCTCTGTCCTTTAGACAGAAACAATGTGGTACATATGATGTATTGTGATGGTAAGGCAGGATGTGGGGCAGTAATTAGAGAATTTTTTGAAGAGGGTTTATGTACTGATAAACATCTATCTAAGAGACTTGGCAATTTTTCATCCAGTACTTGAGATGCAGAATTTCAGGCTATATATATGAGGGATTGTTAATTGCATCCTTAAAATGTCAAGATATTTATGTTTTTGTTGACAGTCAGAGTGCTTTGTTATCTGTTGACAGTGTTGGTTCGGTAAATGATGCCTTAGTTCTCCAGTGTAAAGCTATTCTCTTTCAGCTGAAAGCTAATGGCTATGTTGTGCAATTGATGTGGATACCATCTCATGTTGGAATTTGTCTCAATGAAACTGCTGACAAACTTGCAAAGGAGGCATATATATTTCAACTGATTCAGAGGTTACAATGAGCTTCCAAAGAGTTAAGGGTATCTCAGCGAGTAAGAGAAGACAATGGGACCACAAAAAAATATTGCAAAAATCTTAGATAGCGGAAGTGAAAGTATGGGGACACACTATGTAACACTGTATTTAATAACACCAATGTATGCTATGTATGGCAGATCATCCACCCGAGTTGACAGTGTTATTATGTGGCTAAGGTTAGGATATAAGTACTGTTGGCAGTACATAACTGCTGAGGATGGCATATCATGCAAGCTTTGTAACGAAGAAAATTCTCACACATTGCAACACTATCTATCTATGTTCTTGTCCAAAAATTGACAACTTTAGGGACCCTAACATTAGTGATGGTGTCACCAGGCAAGCTTGCCATAGAATCAATAACAACCCAGCATCCTAAAGAAGTACAATTTTTTTGCTCTTAGGATATGATTTATTGTGCAATATATAAGGAGATGTACGTGTGTCTACTAATTGTGTTTTACAGGAAGTGAGCCACTCTGATAGTATGATTTATGTATGTATTATTGTGTCTCATGTGTGTGTGTGTGTGTGTGTGTGTGTGTGTGTGTGTGTGTGTGTGTGTGTGTGTGTGTGTGTGTGTGTGTGTGTGAGAGCATATCTAAGTATAGGTATGTATACATATTTTCATATGTATAAATGCATGTAGGCATGAATATTTCCTTTCTCAGAGAAATTATATTAGATTAGGTTAGACTTTGATATACTTAACAAATTTATAAAGACTGGTTAGGTTAGGTAATAGATATGTTAGTTTAGATTAGGTTAGGATTAAGTTTTAAAGAGAAATTATATTAGATTAACTTAGATTCAGATATACTTAACAAATTTATACATTGGTTAGGTTAGGTAAAGTTAAGATTAAGTTAGATGAAGATACATTAGAACATTTTAGAAACGGTTAGGTTAGTGAATAAGTTAGGTTAGATTAAGTTACATTAAGATATATTTAACAATATTAGAGAGGTTATGTTAGGCCAAGTTTAGATTAGGTTAGATTAAGATACACTTTCACCTCAAAGAAGAAGAAGAAGAAGAAGAAGAAGAAGAAGAAGAAGAAGAAGAAGGAGGAAAAAGAACAAAAAGAGAAGAAAAGATGGAAAAGAAAAAGAAAACAAAATGAATAAATAAACAAAGATTAACAACACAACATCAAAATAACACAAAAAAAACAAACAAAATAATATCTAATCAACCAGCAGAGAGAGAGAGAGAGAGAGAGAGAGAGAGAGAGAGAGAGAGAGAGAGAGAGAGAGAGAGAGAGAGAGAGAGACCTTATCATAACCATTTAAACCCCTAAAATTTCCCAACCCAACCTGACCTGACCTGACCTAACACACCCACAACCCTCACAAATAAAGAAAATTAAAGCAAATTAGAAAAAAACAACACTAGGTCACCCAGTAAACAGCTTTCTCTCTCTCTCTCTCTCTCTCTCTCTCTCTCTCTCGAACATACCTCCTCTATCTCCAAAAGTACTTCATTAACACACCTGCGCTCTCACCACTCACCTGTACTTAATGAAGGCTTTGTCCAGTGTTCATTGTGACGTGGAGGAATTATGGGAAATGCGGGTTTTCTTAATATCAGGGGCCATGGGGGGAAGAGAGAGGGAGAGCGCCTCCAGGCCTCTCTGTGTCTTGGCGGTGACTGATGTGGTTGGTCGCTTAGCGCTTCTGTCATACATAGATAATGACGGCAATTGTAACAGTAAATTTAATGTAAACTTGTAAAAAAAAAAAAAAAAAAAAAATCACAGCCACTGAAAGCTTTAGATCATTAGAAGTTGTTTTTTTATTTCACTCATTTGTTTATTTTCATTTATTTTCTATTTTTTTCTTTTATTTTCTTGCTTTTGAGAAGTTTTCCTTATCGTTTGTTTCAGATTTTTCTGTATAATTCTGCCATTCTTTTTTTTTTTTTCCTTTTTTACTCTTTTTATTTGCTCGCTTGGTTACATTTAACCAAGGATAATATATAGTCTTATTATCCTCGCATTAAACCAAGGATGTAACTAAGGATTCTTATAATGTTGTGGCCTCGCTGTCCCTGTGTGTAGTGTGATGTGGTCTCAGCCCTACCCGAAGGTCGGTCTAGGAACTAATCTCAACTTTAGGAAAAAAAAAAAAAAAAAAAAAAACTGGATGAGTGATCAGAGCAGGTGACCGTGACACACACACATCGCACACACACACATCCATTGATACATACACAAGAAAACATAATATTAGTCTGCTTCTTATCAATTTGCCCTGGAATATTTCTAAAACTCCTATATCAAGAACAGAGGCGATAGAAATTTCTCGCAAAAAAGAAAACAAAATAGAAAACAAAGACCCGTTAGCAAGTCTTAACAGCAACCACCAGTCACCACTGCTATCCCTACTTCGCTGCTCGCCCTTGTCACGCCCACTGGCTCTACTTGTGTCCTTTTCTCGTGTTTCCCTTCAGCGTCAGGGGTCGTGAGGTTCCCTGTAGGACCCTGTAGGATGCTGAAGCCTAGGACTCTCACGCAGATCCTCAGTCAAGCCAATACTGGGGGTGTGCAGAGTGCTCTGTGAGTCCTGAGTCAATTAGTCACGTGCCTACCTCTCTGATATGCTTATTATTTATAGTTGTTGACTTTTAAAAAATTGTTAAATCTCTTTACTATTGCCTGTGATTTATTCTGGTTTCTGCGTTTTTTCTTTTCTTGATGTTCTTATGTTTCTCCTGTGTTTATGTGTTAGGTATGTTTATTGGCACTGGCTGGCTCTCCAAATATCAGAGTGGCTTTTTGGCACTTGTTTCTCATATCTTTTCTTGTTGAATCTATGTCTGTGTTCTTTTTCTGTGATGATATTCCTATAAAATGTGTTGATTTAATATTATTACTTAATCATTTACCAACACACCACCCCAAGATTAACATTTTGCCCTTTTTTTCTTTTCATTAGCTATATATTAGAGGATGTTGGTCTTCATATAGATAGCTGACCTTTGTAAAAGATATACCATTCATTATTAACTTCCTGGGGCTGGATGGCATAGTTGGTTAGGGCAGCTTGTCTTGGGCCTCCGGTGCTGGTGGCCCGGGTTCGAATCCTTGCCAAATCTAGTTGCCCAGTGGGAGATGTAGTGGTCTACCATTAACCCTAATGGTGCCATATGACCTAAGGTCTGGCAGCACCTAATGGAATAATTTCCATTTTCCTAGGGCAATCTATACTTGAAATACAGTATGTGCATCAACCAAAGCATTTGGAACAAGACTCTCATGTCAAGTACTCTCTCTCACCACACACAATGCTTTCATACCCAAAGAAAAATAAGACCAACTCACTCTTATTGCAGATTGCTTAACCTGGAGGGTGCCCTGCTTGCCTTTAGTGGGTATGGGGACCGAGATGCCAGGGTGACCGCTGCCATCGCCAGCAACATCTGGGCCGTGTATGACAAGAATGGCAGGAACGCTTTCTCTGAGGACAGACTGAACATGATATTGATGGAGTGTGAGGTGAGAAAACTTTGAAAAGATGGGTAACTTTTATGTGTTTCCTCTGTAACTATGTGCTAAGGAGTAACATATCAATATGAACATTTTATCATCGTCATTATATATTTAGAGTTCTCATTATTTTTTACATTTTTTATAGGGATGGACTGCTTCTATCTCCTCCACTTTCTGTACTTTGATAATTTATTCTATGATATTCATCCTTATTTTGTCTTCTTCCAGTCTCCCTGTCACAGTCTTCTCATTGTTCTCCATCCAGCTACCTTCAACTATTGATCTCATGTTGATCAATATACTTAACTGGTGTTATCTTTGACAGGAGGGCAAGGTGTGTGTGACACAGGTGGCAAATCTGCTGCTGGCTGTGTATGCCAAAGAAAATGTGGGCTTTGGTTTGCTCCGGATCAAGACTGAGGCACTGGCCCGTTACCTTGATGGGCCACTGCGGCAAGTGGCTGCTGCGTGATGTTCTCAGCCTTGCTTTGGGCTCCAGCTGCCTTCATTGTAATCTAAGAGGGACAGATTAGTATATTTTTCAGATACTATACTTTAGATGTTTCAGAATTTAATCACTGCTGGCATACAGTGACATGCTCTATTTACTCATGCAGTTGTTAGGTATGTGTGGCTCACTTAATCTGTATACTGTTTAAGATTCTAAGTCATTGATTGTTCCTTTTTTTTCAGTTAAGAAACTTGATGTAGGGACTTGAAATAAATATGTACACACAGTAAGATAACTTTTCTCATTATAATGTATCCTGTTAAGAGATAGGAACCACAATGGATTATGTAACAACTGAAGCTCATAAATAAGAAATACTGGGAATTTGATTTAAGAATAAATTTCCACAAGCAACCCTGTTATACCTTCTACAATCAAATTATGGTTGGATTTGCTTGTTAGAAATATTGTTTTGTTTATAATTTGTGATCCAAAAGTAAAATACATGAAAATAACTTTAATAAAAGTCATCAGTTCTTTTCAGATCTATAGCCTGACATGCTAATGCTTTATTTGGTATGCTTCCTGCTCAACAGAAGAAAACTTAATCCAATAAAATTAAACTTAAAGATATAAAGAGGATAGTGAAAAATTCTCATTAAAAAGATGTATAATTGTTTATCTGTTACAGTGTTTGGGGAAAGCAAGATTACTTACACCTCAGTACAGCAAGCAAACAATGACAGGAAAGAAAAAAATGGCCAACTCACTCACTCACTCAATCAGCATTGTGCGAGTATCACTGTCCCACTCACAAAGAGACTTGGGATGAGTGGGGAACATTTATAATTTCTAACCAGACAATATTTCTCACTTCATGTAAAGCCATTCGTTAGTTATTTAACTTTTACATGCTTTTCTTATCAAACTCGAGCTTCATCTCACACGCCAGGAAAGATGTCGTGTGTGACGGAGTCCTTCAATACAGTGAACAAGTCTGTTAAAAGTGTGAATGATTCGAGAGTTAAGGCGTAGATTAATGGAACCAGAATTATTCATTTCAACTAACATATACCACCTTAAAGCTGCTCTCGGAAAGCCATGTAAAAACTATCACATGGCAAGGGTATTGTAACATTGGGAAGAACACTAATTATTGGCTAGATATGAAATTTCAGTAGCCATTCACCTGCTATACAACCACACACTTTGCTTGTAACTGGGTTTGATGGGGAGGGTAATGGTGTTGGTGTCTGGTACCCTTGTGTCAGCTCTTCTCATCAAAACAGTAAGGGTCATGCAATAGGAATGGTATACTTCTCACAATAAACAGTCAGGGCCAGATAAGTTGACATGACACACTTACTCCCACTGAGCTTAGTGTTTTCCTTTAATTTTGAGCCCTCTAATGTGCAGGCAATCTCTATTTGGGAAAATTCAGTTGATCAGATGCCTAAAAACTTCTCAAAAAATGTAATGCTCTGTGGAAATGAATGATCATGTCTGTACTCAGCTTTGAGTGCATGACCACCATTCAGATCACAAGTTAAGGCTCCCTCTGTGCCACCCAGCCCCTTATCACGAGCTGTTTGTCTCATCTTGTGAGTATAACAACAAGGAATATAATTAACAGGGTATTGTTATTAACATTACCTCTGCCTGTGATGTACTTGGGCTGTACATTATGCAGACTCTGTTACACAGCCAAAAGTGGTAACAATCCCATAAAAAGACCAACGTATGTACGTACACTACTGAATTACTAGACAAGTATTGGGATTGGTAGCAAAGGGGTACTTGGTGAAGATATGTATGTGTTGGGCCTGCAGTGGCTTATGTCAACTTTGTGGCCATGTAACATTCAGGTGATGGTTACTGCAGACTGTAAAATGAAATAACTAGTCATGGACAGCAGTGTATGTTTGTGTGTGTAGGAGGGGAGATGCATCAAGCCCTGAAGTACTTTTCTACCTTCCACATAGTGATTAAGTAAATTTTATGCCACAATAATTTGCTTTACAGTGCATCTTGTCAAAAATATGAATTTGTGCATGGGCAGAAAATTAACCCAATTTGTACAGCCAAAACACAATTGTAAAGGAAAAGCTAGATTTTAGAAGAATGACAAATTAAAAGTGAAATATTCTGACTGAAATTTTTTATCCTTAAATGTCAGCATCTAATCCTTAAAATCTATTGATGTGCTTAGATAATTTTGTGAGCTCAAAGTCTTTCCTAATGTTACCACAAACTACCCACCCACCCACCCACCCGTCCCCTATAGCACCATTACTCCTATTCGTGTTTAGGTACGCTCCAACAGTCACATTTTGTGGAACACTATCTGTTATATGTATCAACAGCTATAATTCTCAAGTAAAGCAAAGAAAAATAAATTGTACAAACAGGACACAAAAATGAAAGACAAAACTATAATAACAGTATGAATCAATCAATAGAGTGGAACCTCATGTTACAAGTGCACCACATAATGAATAATTTGTGGAACAAGCCAAAGCTAGAGCAAATTCTTGTCTTATTTTATGAGTGGAAACCAACATTAAGAGTGAGGTTCGTACACACTCTCTCCTGACAAACCTGACCACCATTGGCTTAGTACATAAGGATATCTTGTTGTGGAACATTCATATTGGATTTTCCCAGTGTTTTACTTTTAGTCTGCCATGTTTTTTTGTATCTTATAATAATTACTACCTATTTTAGTTGTTTACCATGAATTAATGTTCTCTTTTCAGACAACAACTTTCTTACACCACTCATTCCATTGTTTTCCTTGCCCACATATTCAATCTTTAAGGTAAGGAAATGAATAAAAACAGGTTTATATAATTTTGCTTGCATTCTCTTTGACAGTATTATGTTTTTAATATTATCAATAGTTTTGTAACTACATATTTTCTGTTTTAATACATATAAAAATTTTTCTTGGGGTGGTTTTTGAGCCTTTGAAAGATTAATCATATTTCAATTAATTTCAATAAGGAAAACTGATTTGCAAAATGAGCATATCATAAAATAAGCTTGGCCATGGAACAAATCGAACTTGTAAAGCGAAGTTCCACTATAGCTAATAATTGTCCTACAGTATAAAACTCTAGACAGTGAGTTTGAAAAGTGACTGAAAATTAGATAGATATTGCAATAAGAAAATAAAATAAATATGGACTTTTATAGTCATACCAGTCATACAAACTGAGATTCCTTACCCAATAATTTTGATAAATGACTGACAAATGTGACATAGCAATGAGATGAAAAAGTAAACAGAATGACCAATATAAATAACATCAGTCGTACCATTAGAGATTCCCGGCCAATGGTGAGGAACAAACACTAGTGGACAGTGAAGGAGCTCGGCAGTGTTTGGCAAGTCTCCCCTCCTCCTTGTGAACGTGTGGGATGTCCTACACTGGGGCTCCCGACTGGGTGTGCCCCGTCTTCAAAAGTTATTACAAAACATCATTTAGTACTACAATATACAGATATACATTATAACTATAAAAAAACTCGAGTTCATTACCTAGCACGTTATCGAGATACAAAGATACAGTGAGATTAAAGACAGTTGGAAAGAGGCAATGTCTCCCCCCTGGTATAAAAACCTTGAATTATAAAGCTCTCATTGTAGGATGCCTGCCCTCAGAACACCTACTCATATACAAAACACGTCATATCTACAATGAGAAACTAAGGGCAACCAAACCTACTACAACTTAATGCTAAAATGAAGGAGATTTTTGGTACTGCATTAATGATAAGCCTTAATAGTTCATAAATCAACACCAAAAGCCAAAATTCTACTCTATGTACAATTCTCCGAACATTACCAGTCATTAAACTTAAACCAGATGTACAATGATTTCATAACATGCAAGCCAAATTGAACCATGGCTGGGGACTAGCAGCGGAACTATAGACTATTTACCAGCATGAAGAAGTGCGGGCTCTCCTTCCTTCCATGTCTCCAGGCTGGCAAGACATTGGCTCCTCTGTGGGGAAACTATCATATACAGCAGCAGCAGCAGCAGCAAGCTAACACAACCACTGAATGTGTGGAATGTACTTTACACAACACAATGAAGGCCTGCCAATCCATTCTCGGACATTCTTCTCAAAATAAGTCTCACTGGAATCAAAACTGAATCCATCACGAGAAGAATGCAGCGTTCAGATTCTAGTAGGAGCAGATATGGCAACTCAAGAACCCTCACCTGAGCTCATGTTTCTTTTTGGCCTCACAATAAACATTTACTGGGCTCCTTTCTACCAATAAAGTGTGAAAGACTGGTTAACTGGACACTGGAAATACCTGCACTTTTGTAAGAAGATACACAAGTTCATGACATGTACAAAACACATAACGAGACGCATACAAACCTCACGGAACTTCCTACAAAACATGATGTATAAAGAATGAAAAAGAAAAAGAAAGGGGAGAGAAAAAATAACCTACGTTTGTCATGCATTACCATGATCTGAGTCTTGTATAAAACTTACTTAGTGAAACTTTGTCATGTCAAGAAAATATTTGTCACAGCAGTGTGCTCTCTTAATGAGTCACACTTTCCTTTATGCATCAACACTGAGACCACACAGGACAACATGACCTCAGATAACTCACACACACACAAACACTCCCAACATAACTTTCATCAGTACTTGTATATATGAAACGATAGCTACCTAACACAAACACACACACACACACACACAATCAGACACAACACTCATCCATTAAAAGATTTTCTGAATCCTACACAGACTCAATGTAGCTGCATAATGAGTGAAAAAGAGGTGTACATTCAGTTAATCTTTCTGATCTAGAGATTGCACTCCAGAATGTCATCCTTGCCATGACGTCACATCAGATGCAACGACATTGGTGTATACAATATGCCGGTGAATCCTCACGTAAAGATTGACGATAAATACTGGCATGTCAATATAATACCACGAGGGTAATATCAGTTCCTGCTGCGGTAATTGGTTCCTGTATGGTAGGTAACGAGATCAGCGGCATAGAGCAATAGTACCACGTGTTCTGTCAAAGCTCACGCTCCTCCTCACCTGTGTGGCTTTGATGACCGTTGACTAGTAGCTCTATTGCATCTTTGAGCCCTGCCTCCCTCTCCTTCCCTTACAGCACTCAGCTGTTGTGGGGAAGGGGAGAGCCAGGCAGTGACCCAACACACCCCATGGGGTCACCTCCTCCAAAGGTCTCACCAGTTCAGAGTTTAATAATGCCATTTAAGAGTATATGGATTCCTTGTTAAGAAGAGTGAAGGACAAGCTAAGCTGCTGAGATGGGGCAAGTGGGCAGCACCCTTCTGACTGTGGCTGCCCAGAGTAAGACGAAACACTAGTCAATCAACATAATTAATGCTCATGACAAACAGAGAGCTACAACAATATAAATACTAATCAATAACTAACGAATTAATCGTAGCTATCTAATCAAGAGAAACCATTTGTACACAACTGATCATCATGTCAAGCCAAATCAGGATAAACCGACATGGCAGTGAGCATTTGTATTCAACAATGAGTGTGTTGAGCAAAGACAGATGATCAGTGATGATAAAGATTGAAAAGTGCTGACTGCATCAAAGGCTTCAAGCTCCGATGAGCAGTGAGCTGACAAGAAACTTCAACAATAACAACCATGGCTAAATCATATATGTAAAACAATAAAACCCCATTTCAAGGGACTGACTGACCATTCCTCAAACCAGACAACTACAGTAAATGGTGCACGTTAATTCATTGGAATCAGAATGCCATGTGAAATCCATGTGACCTTAAAACCTGAAATTTCTCTGACACACTTTCTCATGTGACAACTGAGATGCTACTACTCCTCTCACTGGTCCCCCATGTCCATCACAATAAGGTTTTACTGCCCATTAAAAAACAATCCACTAATCCAACAGTAATAACCTGGTTGAGATTCAGCTGCACGTGAAATTAAAAAGATAAAATAAATCAACAAAAGTCATCTTACAGCATTGCCTCACTTCCCTCTCCTTAGAAAACTCTTAATTCTGACTGGTGAGCCGCAGTGGAGGGTGCACAATACGGTGCAGGTGGCCCCTGGAGTGTGGGGCGGCTGATCACTACACCGCAGCAGGAGCTAAACGTCAGTTCCACTTAGCCTTCTGAGCGTAGATGTCGGCGCGCAAGTTCTGGGCAAAGCAGATACCCAGGATCTGCAACAACAATCCATTAGTCAGCTGAGAGAGAGAGAGAGAGAGAGAGAGAGAGAGAGAGAGAGAGAGAGAGAGAGAGAGAGAGAGAGAGAGAGAGAGAGAGAGAGAGAGAGAGACTTTATCCAATGCTGATATCTAGAAAATCAACAGAACATGTGTGAATAATTTTATACGATATTAAAAATGAATACATTGTACTTGATCATAAATTACAAAGTACAATCAAAACATTAATGTGCCCATGACATGTCCCAATAAATTATGAAAAATCAAACTGAGAAATAAAGAAAGGTATATTACATACATGTTTCCATGATGAGATTAACATGAGAATGATGATGAGAATGTTAGTAATTTTAGGAGATACATAATACCAGCAGACAGACCAAAAGACATAAGATTACGTTCTGAGAGGGGACCAACAAACTACACATGACTTGAGTTTACAGCAGCTTAGTGTTACCATAAGACAACACAAGTACTTGACCATTAAGACGGGGACCCACCTTTCAAAATAATGATGATGGTGAAGGCTACAAGTTAAAACAGAACTCTTCACTTTTTGTGGCATAAAAGGAAAGACTTCAGTCATAGTATTAGACTTTGCTACAATATGTTTCACCTTACAACCACAATTAATTGATTTTGTTTAATTTTCACCTTACACTAAGAATGCAACAAAAGTATCATGGCTATGTCAAATCAGTCCCATCTTTACTGCTACATGTTTCCCTTCCAGGCTGTCAATAAGGAACATGATGATACAGTAGTGGTCATTACTCACTTCTATTATATTAAGAACCTCCCCTCATTCTTAAATCCTCTGATCTGTTAAAAATCTATAACTTGTCATGTTTTGTAATAATGTCCAGAGGTTAAAGGAAGGGAAAACACAAAATATAGTAGAGGGTAGCACAGGTTAAGTGACTTCTGAACATAACTGTGACCACTGAAAAAGGTCCTGGAGTCCCCAACACTCACCTGGAGGAAGGCCACGCCCACCGCCACCCCTGCCACAAAGAGCAGGTTTCGCTCTAGCCACTCCTCGCCAGCTTGCAAGCAGCCCTTATCGTATATATGTGATGCATCCAGCCGCTGTGGCAGAAGGGAGGTGCACGCGTCACAACACAACAGTCAACACTGATCACCAGCAGCAGCACTCACTGGTGCCTCACATGCGGGTTACCTCACTACACTTGGGACTTTAAAGCAGTGAAGGAGTTTGTGATTTATGGTGTGGCGGCCCAGAAGAAATGAGTGGAAAGTACAGCTTTTCTCCTAAAAACTTGGCACATCAGGTGTTGGAAGACTGTGGCTGCATGCAATGAGTGGCTCACATGCATGTATAATACATGTGGTGGGGGCAACACATTAAGGTGAATCTTGTCAAATCATGTACATTACTGTATAGTAGAATTTTCACATGCCAATATTCAAAGCAAAGTATTTAGGGAGAGATGGTAACCCTTCCCAACAAATTCCCCATAACTGTTCACCATGCTTGCCTCACCCTCACCCTCACCCTTCCAGTGCAGTCTGCCGTGTCCAACCACTCAACCAAGGCTGACAACCAAACACCATGCACCACCTCACAGGGCATTCACAGACATGCACTCCAGAACCATCCAGCAAAACACAACCATGCAGCAATTAATAACAAGCTGCAGAAACTATAAGTGGCAAAAGACATGCAGGATTGCTGAATGAAGTGAATGAAAGGGAGAGTTAGTTACTACTACCACCACCACCACCATTGCCACCAGCCTACCTGCAGCACAGCCACCCCAACTGCCACTCCTGCAACAGGCACCAGGTTCCTCTCTATCCAGTCTTCCCCTGCCCGAAGACACCCCCGATCGTATATGACCAGGGAGCTGTCGCCATGCTGTAAACAGTCCCCACAGGTCCCAACACCCCCTGTAGTCCACACTTGTTACAAACAGGTTAGCTTACAAGCAAAACCAGCTAATATTAACAAATGAAAACATGTTCAGTGGAAGGAAGATCAATAGGAGAGGAGGATGAAAGATGTGCATAAAGACCTGATATGATAATCTTTGTGTTTTCTGAGTGGCTTATTAAGTTACATGTCTACATAATACTGTGGCTTACTGTGGTAATATAAACAGTGAGGTGCAGTGCAGTCATACCTCAAGTCAATTTTGCTGTTGTGTACGTGCTTGTGAATTTTCATCAGGGAAAGCATCAAACACAGGCATACACACTCACAGACAGACAGACCAACAGACACACACACACACACACACACACAGACACACAAACACCCCGACACACACACAGTCTCTCTCTCTCTCTCTTCAAGTGTGCCTCTTGTTAGGAAATGGGTGAAGGGAAGCAGTACTAGATGATCAAACTAAGGAATATAAACAAAATCACACAATCCTGAGTGGAAGCCAAGAGCAAACTCATTCAGGAGGGTGAGAGGAGGGTGAGAGGTGTCTAGGTCAACTCTGTCTGCAGCACCATAACCAAAGCAAAACAAAGTCAACACAACACTACAAAGCAGATACAAAATTTACATAACCAAAAAAAGCCACTCCATAAACAAAAAGATAAATTAAAGTTCATTCATAAAGTGGCAAAGCATAAGGTACATAACATGTATAATAAATGAAAAATGAACTAAAGACGTCATAGAATCATTATGCCATATTTCAAATTATAACTGCACTCATTAATCTAAACTCTACCAAATGTTATACACATGAATGCTCAAGTACTTCACTGAGTTGTGAAGACACTTTGTGATAGCAAAACTCTGAGCAAAATATTTCAAAAGTTAATACTAAAACAATAAGAGTTCTCATGCTTACATAATCCGATTTTCTGACATCATAACCACACTGTTTGTTCTTTATGATTTCCTGTAAGGAATGAAAAATAAATTAAAACTGAATGGCAGAGAAATTAAGGCAATCCAATTTCACACACCAGCAATACACAAGGCATGACAGCAAAGAATATACCATCAGGACAGACTAACATTACAGGAACTCAGTGATATTATTGAATTGTATACAAAACTATTAATAATTTCTCACATATGAAAGAAATGCTACTGATATTAAGAAAAGTTTATGAGAAGTTACACCACATTCTACACACTCAAGAGATGCATTGGAGTTGGATGATGAACGAGAAGATCAACACTTCCAATGCTACGACTGTTTTGTATTAGTATTCAGATCGTGACAATAAAGCATTAGGAAAAGAGAGAGAGAGAGAGAGAGAGAGAGAGAGAGAGAGAGAGAGAGAGAGAGAGAGAGAGAGAGAGAGAGAGAGAGAGAGAGAGAGAGAGAAAAAATGAGGTTCACTTCATCTTAGAGAAGTTTTAAAAATGTATTTATAAGAGACTAGTACAAAAATGTGTCTAAAAGATGTATATGGTTACAGGAAAAACTGATCACCAGTGGAAAAATCAAAGAAGGTCTGGAGACAAGATGTGGAGGTGAAAGACCTGAAAGACAGATGTAGGAGACAGTCTATAGCTGCAAGAAATGGGTGAGACTCATGAGCTCTTCAAAGGAATAATGATGCTGGTGAAGAAATGACCATTTATTTAGAGGAACAAGGTTACACACTCACATTTGCCTTCTGTTTGCAGCAGGAGAAGGGCACCCCACATGCCTCTCTGGACCCCACCACCTCTGAGGAGCAGTTGAAGTACACATTGCGATCCCAATCCTTGGGGCCCTCAATGCCACAACACTGCAACTGTACCAACCAGAAAGATGAACCAGTCAATTTACATATCATCTCCCATTCAACACTGCACTACTACACATACTACAAGAACCTGAAGGATAAACTTGTCAATCTACATGTTATTTCTCACTCAACATTGCATAGTCAACTAGAGGGAGGAACATGTTAGTTAATATGTTGGTGACTGTTTCTCTTACAACACTCCAGCACAGTTCACTCACCCACTTCTCCTGTATCCAATCAATGAGGTTTTGCTGGTCTGGGTCATCTCGATAGTGAACAATGAAGGCCTGGAACCCACTTGTGGCCTGGGACTTGATCTGGAAAAGTGCAATCATCACAATATAAGAACAAAAATCAAGGAAGCTTCAAGAAGCCATCAGGTCTACATGTGGTGATCTCTGTATGAAACATATCCGTACCACCCTTATACTTATACTCATCTGTCTTACTACTGTACAGATCTATCTTTACCCACCTACAAATGATATAATTGTGTAGTCTTCTTTTAACACTAATCATTTCTGTCCCTTGCCTCTGCCTCTGTAACTCCCATCCTCTCCAGTTCTACCACAATACCATCCCTCCATCTCATTTTGTCTCTCCCTCAATCTAACTGGCTTTCTTCAGTCTCTTCACTTACTATGCAACCAAACCATCTCATTTACCTCATCCCTCACAAGAATAGCCAGTTAAAGGTAGCTGGCTGAGAGAGGACACTGAGATGCTTGCAGATGCTTGCAAATACAGATCAACCCTAAGGAACTCACCCAGTCTTTAAAGATGAAGCCAAGGATGCCTGCGGTCATCTCTAAGAGCAGCAGGATGGCGAGGAAGATGGCGTACTAAGAGTGGGGAGGAAAGAAAGGTCATGTCGATTATACAAAAGTTAATTCTTTGGCTTTATTGTTGAGAGAGAGAGAGAGAGAGAGAGAGAGAGAGAGAGAGAGAGAGAGAGAGAGAGAGAGAGAGAGAGAGAGAGAGAGAGAGAGAGCACAGCGCGAGCTACGAGCTGGGCGACAATCACTTACCCTGAGTATTGTAGGCGGAAGGCAGTAGTACTACGTGGCCGAGCCGGGCAGGGCGGGTACACACGGGGCAGCGGCGACCAGGGCCAGGCCGGGGCTGCTCATTAGGCCTTGAGGCGCGGCGCCGCTCAGTCGGGTGGCAGCGCCTGGCTAGCCCTCGCTCCTGCAACACCAGCACGTAGCGCCCGCCGGGTACACACTCCGCACCCTTCATACCACCTTATCCGGCCCTTGTAGGCGTCACGCGCTGCTAACACACCATTGAAACAGCCATGCATTGTACTCACCAGACTTTTTCTTCACCCCGAAGCGAGGTGCTCAAATGCTGTGCCTCCTCGGCCAGGGCATCGTGGCACTTTCAGTTTCCATGACTCAGTATTAGAGAATCTGACCTTTTACTCAATGTCTACACAGCTTCTAGGCTTAAGGGTTCAGTGTTGAGGAAGGCGCCGACCATCCCCTGCTCTGTCCGTGTTTAATCCGTCCTGCACATAACATATATGCTTCACCCTGCAAATCTTATCGCGCTCGGAATGTTGCAACTTCACATCGCTGCACCTTACATCTTACTCACGATCACATTTTGTAATATCAGACACCACATCTCACTTAAGACAAGCGATCCTGCTCTTCATTCACAGTAGGTGATCTTGCATTCCATTTGACAATAACATTAGATCTCAGCTTTAGAATATCGCACCTTATACTGCATCATCACACATGATCTTAGGTCCATGCTATCTGAATGTTGAAAGGAAAAAAAGTCTCCCTCACCTTTACGGAAATGCACGAAAATCTTAGGTAGACAAACCAGAGAAGTGTCTTTTTAGAACCTCAACCCGGGATTGCTAAGGACAGTGAAGCACGTGGAGGGTGCATGGTCCACCGTCCTTGCACTGCCTGGGCCTTTATTGCATTGATTTGTTGCATGGAGAGGTTAATCACAGCATCTCTAACTGTGTTCTTTTTATTCCAGGGTCAGTTCCTTGGTGCCAAGTGGCCTACTGGGAAGGACGAGAGCGGGTCGGGCGCCTGTATCCAGTGCGCTCGTCTTCCCTCAACATCATGGGGGACACGCCTCACGGGGACGGTCTCTCGCTGGCCTCGCTGGCGGCACATTCGCACACCTCACCCTCGGAACAAGTCAAGAGAACCAGGGAGAAAATAGGTCTCGGTAAGTAGTGTGTGTGTGTGTTTAGTGTAATGGGGTGGCAGTGGAAGTAGCTATATATTGAATTAAGGAGACTATTTTGTTATGTTTAATATTGAAAGAATCACATTTTCAATCGTGTTATCTTTAGAATAATTGGAATCAAAGTATAGACTTTGGAACAATACATATTGTACGTAGAATATGCAACTCCTTTATTTAATACTAAGTAATATATAAAGTAAAACAGATACACAGTTTTCAGTGCAATAAGTTTAATGGATGGTAAGAATTTTTCAAGTCACCATGATATAGTTGAGTGAGGTTTCCCTGTACAGCCAGGCCACACCCAGCTTGCACTAATAGATTCCTCCCTTGTAATTACTGCCTCGCGTTTCTTCGTGATTGTTAATCCAGGTGTCACTAAGATGGTCTCCCCCCGGCAGGTCTGGTGCTGTATCAAGACGGGGACCGAGTGTGGGTGTACAACAGGGCGGATGTGCCCCTCTTCGTCACCTCCCCCACTCTGGATGGGGGACTCAGCACCCGCTCACACTTCATCGTCCACAAGCTTCCCCCAGGACACATCATCACCATCTTTGACTACAACAAGGCACGCCTGTACCAGAAGCTGCCTATCCACCCAGACCTGCTGCATGAGGGTCCCATTGACCAGAATGCGGTGAGGGTCTCCTTTGCGAAGGGCTGGGGACCCAACTACCACCGCCAGGAGATCACCGAGTGTCCCTGCTGGCTGGAGATCCTGCTCGTGCCTGCGAGATGATGTCCTCACTGCCTGGTGCTCTCTCACTGCCCACCCAGTCTTGCCCGCCAGTCGCTTGTTGGCTGGTCCAGCAGCACTGACAGGGAGTTCAGTAGCAGCAGCAGCAGTAGCAGCAGCAGCAGCAGCAGCAGCAGCAGCAGCAGCAGCAACAGCAGCAGCAGAAGCAGAAGCAGTGTTCACATGGAATATGTGGAATGGATTTGCTAGCCCATGTTGCAGCAGCAGCCGCCGCCGCAGCACACCAGAGGCAGCTTAGCCGCAGCACCGCCCAGCCCAGGCCGCCACTGAGTGGAGGGGCATCCCGGTGCACGGCCATGACTCTACACCCCCCAACCCCCCACCTCTGACCCCTGTGCCAGGAACCTCTGCCAGTCTTACAGTGCAAGATATTCATTAGTTGTTGGGGAAGAGAGTCGCTTCCCGCCACTCTCTGTGTGGAGATGCGCTAGGTGGGTGTGGATATTTAGTGTGAGATTATTTCAGATTGCTATTCACGGGTCACAATTTTGTTGGACTTACTTTCTCTGTGGTTATCTTGCCAGTGAATTTGGGCACTCATGTTTATATTTCTCTTGTAATGAAATCTAGTCTGAGTTTGTAATTTTTGTTACTGTTTTTGTTCTAATATTAATAACACAGTATCTTTGATATTTGTTGACACACTTTTCTCTGAAATTCACTGTCATACTCTTCATCGTGGTTCCCACAGGTGCAGCAAACAAACACAAACCTCAAGTCATTAAACGTTCTCCTTCTTTAGGAGGTTTTGTGTTATGGGAAATTGATACCATTAATTAATAAACAGAAAATGTAAAAGCTTGTTATGTTAGTCCTCAGAGAGCCAGCCTTTGCAGTGCCCAGCGAGGACGCGCAGTGTCCGGGCACCTGCGCTGCGCCGCAGGGCAAGGCGCCGCGGCCCCTGGGACGCCGCTCGCCTGCAGCTTGTGGTGTTGATCTGTGCACCAAAGGAAGACACACTAAATTATTGTCATGCTTTCTGTACAGAATTAGAGATGATAGAGCGAGATGCTTTAAAGTCCCATTTCTACCTCATTTTATGGAATAACTGATAAATTCATTATTCCTCGTTCAGTTACATAGTTGGATGTTTCTGATCAGATGTTGAGTGTGAACCATAAGTACTTAATTTTAAAACTCGTAGTAGACTACTGTCGGAAAGAGTAAGACTAAGGAGTAAGACTAAGCTAATGTTTGCCAGAAGGGGAGCAAAGATCTGTCTGCTAGTCCAAGAAGTGTCAGCCT